>PVIW01003415.1:101597-168818 GCA_004026585.1 Noctilio leporinus | reverse complement strand
ATTGGTGTTTCAGGATTCTTTGGGTATAGTCCAAGTAGTGGAATTGCTGGATCAAAAGGCAGTTCCATTTTTAGTTTTTTAAGGAAACCCCATACTGTTTTCCACAGTGGCTGCACCAGCCTGCATTCCCACCAACAGTGTATGAGGGTTCCCTTTGCCCCGCATCCTCGCCAACACTTGTTGTTTGTTGATTTGCTAAAAAATAGCTTTATTTTTTAATACGAATAATATTATGAGTCTGTTGTGGAGTCAGGGTTATTCTGTATAACATATCATAGAAGTACTGAGTTTCCTCTAGCAACTAGACTGGCAAGAGGAGAAACTTGGAATAAGGTGCATTTATCAAGGAGAAATATGTAGATCCTCCAAAAGATGGTGGAAAGTGGAACCCAGGGAGGAAACTGCCACTGAGAATTTCCCTAGGGCCGTGATGGCTAAGAGTAGTTACTATTTATAAAATTCCATTTAATATTACTTACTATTTTGTGCTGACCTTTAATATGTTTCTGTTTTCCTGAAATTGTGGCAAAAGTATGAATTTCCATAAAGCGTTGTGTTCATGATGTTTGGAAAATGAGGACAGTTAACAGTGCAGGAGCACCTGAAGAAGTACAGAAAAGGAGGGCCAGATGATGAGTATAGATGAAAAATAGCTAGAGCTAAGTGCCCATTGATAGATGAATGGATAAAGAAGACATGGTACTATCTACAATGGATACAATGGAACTAGTTATGACAATGTGGATGGACCTGGAGAGTTTAAAAAATAAAGATTTTATTATTTTTAGAGAGAGGGGAAGGAAGGGAGGCAGAGAGGGAGAGAGACACCAATGTATGGTTGCCGTTCACTTGCCTCCAGCTACAATCTGGCTGGAGACCTGGCTTGCAACCTGATTATGTGCCCTGGCTGGGAACTGAACCAGCGACCTTTGGGTTTGCAGGTCGGTGCCTTATCCACTGTGCCACCAGCCAGGGCTGGACCTGGAGGGTTTTATGCTAAGTGAAATAAGTCATAGAAAGACAAATGTAATAAACAAACAAAACAGAAACAAACTCATAAATACAGAGAACAAATTGGTCCTCCCCAGATAGGAGGGGGGTTGGGTGAAAAAGGTGAAAGGGATTAAAAAGTACAAATTGCCAGTTATAAAAATAGTCAGAATGATGTTAAGTACAGCACAGGGAATATAGTCAATAGTATTGTAAAAAGCTATGTATGGTGTCAGATGAATACTAGACTTAATTGGCATGATTGCTTCATAAGGTATAAAAATGTTTCATCAGTATGTTGTCAAACTGAAATTAAGATAATATTGTATGTCAACTCTAATTGAAAAATAAAAAATTTAAAACAGTTGGCGCAGTTGTTTGGACCAAGAGATGATGAAAGGGGCTGGGTGTAGACACTGCAGAAATTGAATAAAAATTTGAGCCACTTGATTTGGGTATTAATAGCAAGTAATATTGAAGTAGGATGGAATACTTGGGGACATTTGGATTATCTATAATATTTTTCACTTCTTAGATACCAATAATTATATGATGAATCATTAGTTTAATAATAGCTTTTTAGACATGAAAAATGCTCCATTAAAATGGGAAAAGAAATGTATGTAGAACATATTTGTATTTGTTTTTATAAAGTGAGGTCACACAATATACATTGTTCTACAACTTTGACATCATTTGGAAAATGACCATAATTTCATTCTTTGGGAATAAACTTGATTTTTCAGATACAAAAATTGTCATTTGGGCCCTGGCTGGTGGCGCAGTGGACAAGGTGCCGGCCTGCGAACCCAGAGGTCACTGGTTCGAATCCCCAGCCAGGGCACATAACCAGATTGCAAGCCAGATCTCCAGCCAGGTCTGTAGCTGGAGGCAGGTGAAAGGCAACCATACATTGATGGCTCTCTCCCTCTCTGCCTCTCTCCCTTCCTTTCTAAGAGCAATAAATAAAGTCTTTAAAAAAAAAAAAAGTCCTTTAGCACTATATATTGTGATGGTCAAAAAATAATGAGACTAATTCTAACACAGGTTTTAGAAAAATATTTTTTGCTCTATTCACAAGATGTATAACATCTTAAAATATCTACTTTGATATTTTATCTACTTTGATCAGTGCATTTGCTATTGTTGGCTTTTCAAAGTCTTATTATTTTACGGTTAAACTTTGATTCTACAAATAAACTGGAAAATGAAATAGTTACTTGAAAGTTTCCAGTGAAGCTTGAGGAATTTTGTCTCTTGGAAGATCGATCATGAAGAGAGAGTTGATCAGATAGCAACTGAGCTAAACATGGCCACTGTTTCATTAATCTCAAGTCTCCCCTGACCTCTCCACCTGAAGGCCTGTGGTAACTCGACAGAAGGCATTCAGACCCTTACTTATGGTAATAGTTATAAGAAGAAACCCCAGCACACTGAAACTACTGAAAAGGAGCCAAGAACTCAGCTATAGATGCTCTTAACATCAATGAGAAATGTGTGTTTAAGTTGCCCCACTTTGGATTAGTAGCAAGTTCAGAGACTACTCAAATGGTATGTGTGTGTGTAGGGAGTGCAGTTGGAGGGTGTTTGAAAAAAAAACTTGAAATATTCTTAGCATCATCTGCCATCTAAAAAGACATAACTTGGAACCTATAAAATCTTATTAACCAATGTCACCACCACATGTTTAATTAAATTAAAAAAGGCATAAAAAGAAAGGAATGTGTTACAAATCCTTTTTAATTATAATATTTTATAACTTTGTTGTGAAATTAAAGTTACTGCACTAATTAGGTATGTTTAAAGGTAAACGTATTAGCTTAGTCTTGAGACTAAAAAGATATGTCAGTTGTATTAAGTAGAATTCTAGTTCCATCACCAAATTAGGGAAGTTTCCTTTCATTATTTTTTTTTCAAAGAAGTTTTCAATTTCTTGCTCTTCTTCTCTGTCTGGCATGCCTGTTATTTGGATGTTGGTACATTTAAAGATGTCCCAGAGGTTCATCTTTTTTTTTTTTTTTAATATTTTATTTTATTACTTTTAGAGAGAGGGGAAGGGAGAAAGGCAGAGAGGGAGAGAGACATCAATGTACAGTTGCCTTTCATCTGCCTCCAGCTACAGATCTGGCCAGAGACCTGGCTTGCAACCTGGTTATGTGCCCTAGCTGGGAATTGAACCAGCAACCTTTGGGTTTGCAAGCCGGTGCCTTATCCACTGTGCCACCAGCCAGGGCCCAGGGGTTCATCTTTAACAAATATAAACAAAAAAGGAAATTAGTAGAAGGGTATTATTGCCAAAACTCTAAAAGCCTGGCCTCCAAAGGATGGGAATTAGAGTAGCCCCAGGAATATGAGTAGCAAGAATGAACAGACCTTTCTGAAGATTGCTGCCATCAGGATGAATAAACTTACTCAGGATTCAGATTCTAAGAAGGTAGTTTCCTATTGGCCACACCTGGATCACAGGTTTGTTTCCTTATTTAAGTTCTCTCAAGGGCTTAACCAGTGGGTGAGGCTTGGTTCCCCAAAGAACGGTCTGCAGATGTGGAGTGGGCAAAAACAGCATACGTGAGCTTCTCAAAAGTATTTTCTCTTGCAAAAATCTAAAGTACTACATTAAGTTGCATTTCCGTTGTATTGTGCATGGTGACTCTTGAGCTTGAAATTTTGATTAAGGTTTATGAATGAGAAATTATGATCTTCATGGCTTCCTTTTTTTAATCCATCAGAACTTAGTTCTAGATGGACACTCAAATACAGGTGCACTTTGTATCAAACAATAGTCTTATGTAAATCCAAGTCACATTCTTACCTTGCAGACCAGGAAAAAGAAAAGCCCAGTAGTGTTCTAGAGTCATATACTAACAATCTTTTTAAAAGATAAAGTAGTTTTATTCAAATTACAAATGGGGTTGGGAGAAGGAACCACAATCCTTTCAGGACTCTGGGTCAGCCTTAGCCAGAAAGGAGACAAAGGTATGTGCTGAAGCAGTGTTATAGGAGATCACACCATTTAGATTAGGTGTGATCTAAATAATGGCAGAATTATTATATCATTATTATAATGACAGAATTAATAATGATAGAAATGAAGACAAATATATAGGTTCAAAAGAGTTTTTTATGGGAGTGGAATTTATTTGATTCTACATGGTAAATAACTTTAGAAGTGAGAATCTAAAATGTCGGTAATAATGCTATTATTTGCTCTTAAAATCCTCTTTCCAGGTCACCATAAAATGTCCCTCTGAGTCTGATTAGCATTATTTCTATTGCAACTCTGCAAATACAAAAAGACTATCTGCACATATTTCGTAATTTATCCAAGATGAAAAGCGAATCCTGTCACCGTGTTGATTCTCAACTTGTTTTATATGGTGTCACAGCACAGGTGGCATCTCATCGGTCTGCATTTTTCTTGACTATAGGTTTTCAGGGCTCTTCCAGGTACCCTGCTATCATCAAAATCAAGAGACATGTGTTCATCCATTTGTCTAAAAGCCCCCATTTTTATCATGTTGGAATGGGCGACAACCATATAAGCGTTTGAAATGAGGACGTAGACGGCCTATCACAGAAATCAGGACCATTTCAGAAACCTACTTGGAAATGCTACTCCTTTGTGTCTATTTCGTTCATTCTGCCAGTAGTTAAGATGATGACAATTTTCATGGAAAAAATTTTTTTGTTAGGGAAGAAAACAATCGTGGTTCCTTTTTGCCACAGCTACTTGTGGCGGCCGCAGCTGCAAAGACAGATAGCAAAAACTATGTCGGCTCCACTGAAAACACGAGGTTTCTTAGCATTTGTTTAATTAAATACGGCTGCTTCCTCAGCTTCTGAACCGATGTTTTGGAGAAATAAACTCTCTTAGAAGAAAAACTTAATTCATTTCATTTTATTTGCACAGTTGCTGCCAAGTTTTCCAACCAACCCTCTTTGCCGAGCTATAATAATATCCAGGAGAACTCAGGCAAATATGTGAAAAATGGATTGACTACAGAGCGTTCAGAGGAAGGGGTTGGGTTCAGCTCCCGGTGCTCACTAATTCATTTTTAGCCCTGGCTGGTGGCGTTTACAGTTTGCCTGACTTCTAGCCATTGGAATGCACACTCTGAAAATCCAATTCATGAGGGTTAGGATGCTTCTTAGAGGGATTTAGTGGATTAGAGTAGAGGAAACAGGATTTGGGTTTCTGGCTCTGTTACTGATTGTGTGACTTCAGACAACTTACTTAGCGTCTTTGTGCATCCCCTCCCTCACACGTTTTTTTTCCAATGGTGAAAGGGAGCAGTGAAAAGTATAATACTAATGTACACTTCAGGGCTGACATAAATAAATGCAAACTGATGATTTATGACATGTGGCCTCTTTGTGATCAAAATATACGTGGAAAGGATTGTGATTAAGAAGACTGAGTAACTAAGAAGTAATCATACAATGTGGTCCTTTTGTTTACACTTTTAGAGAAGTCTCTTGTATGTTTCTCTGCAGTGTTGAACTTTAAGATTTCAAAATTCATTTCAATTAGCTTATCACAGTTTATATTCTGAACCCTATAAAAGTGTATCTCTTAGTTTTCCATTATTATTTTTACAAAGGTGTTCATATTGTTCTATTTCATTTGTTCCAGACAACTTTCACTCAGAGGAAACAATCATAATGACTGCTTTGTCAAGAGAAGCTTTGTTTCTTAAGACGTGTTTTAAGTTCTGTATCCTTAAGACATGCATTAAGGACACAACTTGATGTTTTCATAAAATACTGTGTATAGTAGATCTAGTCCAATACTTGCTTTTAGCAGAGGTTTAGTTCTAACAGGGAGCATTAGTTTTTGTCTATGGGAAGATAAGTACTTGATAATTGACCACTTGCAAGTACACTCCATTCTTTAATTTGTTGTGGCCCCGCTGAATTGCAGGTGTGGAGATACACTTACACCAAAACGCTATAATGTCTGTAGTTAGGCACTATGTAGTTTTCCTTGGTCTAGTACAGCAACTTGTCCTGAACCATGAAGTTTGTTGCTCCTAGCTCAACTGGGCTGACTCCATGTCCCATGGTCATGGCTGGCACATGACCCAGGCCTCACAGATGAAGATACTGCTCTATCCTTGATTTGTGGTGACTGGTTCAGGAGTGTGTGTGTGTTATCCTATCCAGGTCAGTTATAGTCAGTTTGGGACACAGAATTTTTTTGCTGGCACTGCTGGTAGGATGTAAGCCCAAGCTAATATTGCCCATCTTTGCCATCATTGCCTTTTCATTCTTGTAGAAGGACATAAAGAAAGACAGTCTGTCCCCAGCCAGGGCACATAACCGGGTTTCAAGCCAGGTCTCCAGCCAGGTCTGTAACTGGAGGCAGGTGAAAGGCAATGATATATTGATGTTTCTATGTCTCTCTCCCTTCCCTTCTCGCTGAAAATAATAAATAAAATCTTAAAAAAAAAGGAAAGATAGTCTGTTAAAGAGGTATTACAAATGACTAATAAATATTCAGTCTTATTTGTAATCAAAGCAATGTAAATTAAAATAATGAGGTATAATTTTATTTTAAATTGAAAAATGACTAATTGATGAATTAGATGACAAATCTAAGTGTTGGAGAAAATGCTGTAAACTGCTCAAGTTTGCAGGGTAGGGATTTCTATAACTTGTTTCTGGAAAGCTATTTGAAAATATTTTTCAGTATTGTATTTTTTATCCTGATCATTGGGAATCTATTCTAAAGAAAAAACTCTAAATTCAGAAGAGTTTTGGGCACAAAATTAGAAACAACTAATATCCAAAGGGAAGAAAACATCAAGTAAATTAGAGCAGATACAGTTGACATTTTAAGGTCAAGTGAAGACAGCAGAATACAAAATTGTCAGCTCATAGTTCCTAAATGCTATCTATATATAATATAATTACAATTGATGTATTGTAATAAGATTTATCTCTAGAACATTTCCCTTTAATATACATATTAAACAATGACTATTGTGCACTCTTAAGACCTTGCACCCTAGTCTCAGGTGCTATTGTTCTGCGTCAGCCAGTGAGACCTAGCGGATGTTAAAGGTCAACTCTCCCCCATCACATGGTGGGTGTTGCTTATCATCCTAGGGGCTCTCTTCCTGCCACTTAGTGAGTTTTTCATGAATAGTTTTGCCACAAAATGACTACTCAACATGTGCAAGTAGTACTGGAGCAACTATTTCCAAGTATTGGATATTAAAATTCAAGTTTTCTGGAAGTTTGAGGCATTTTCCAGGAAATGGTAGCGGTAATAATAAATTAAAATAAGATAAAAAAGGGACTGGAGATTAGGAATTGGGGAAAACCCTTTCATCTTCTGAAAGTAATATATAAACCTGACTAAACTCAGTAAACTTTTTTAGGCTGGAATTCCTCTTTCTGTTGGCGGGTAAGCAACTCTTGGTGGCTACGCAACTTGTAATATATAATAAAAACAATAAAAAAAACCTCTACATAATAGGGGTCTGTCACAAAACTATCGAGCCATAGAATAAAGAAAGCACAAATATAACTGGCTCAACACTTTCAGGACAGACCTTCGTACATTCATCATATATAATACTCTACATAATACAAACTCTTTCTGAGCACATCATTTGTAAGGCCCAGTGCTAGGTAAAAATGCAGAGCTTCATTTCAAAATCAGGGAGGAAAGTGCCCTTAAAGATACACTGGCAATAGGATACTGGGTGAAGATGGGCAAAAGGGGGTGGGGGTGGGGATTGGGGCAACTGTAATAGCAAAATAAATAAAATATATTTACGAAAAAGAAAGAGGCCGTGGCTGGTGGCACAGTGGATAAGGCACCAGCCTGCGAACCCAAAGGTCACTAAAGGTTGCTGGTTCAATTACCAGCCAGGGCACAGAACCAGGTTGCAAGCCAGGTCTCCAGTCAGGTCTGTGGCTGGAGGCAGGTGAAATGAAGCAACCATACATTGATGTCTTTCTCCCTCTCTGCCTTTTTCCCTTCCCCTCTCTCTAAAAGTAATAAATCAAAAAAAAAAAAAAAAAAAAAGACACACTGGCAGCTTTTCCCTTCATGCCATAGTCTTTCTCGCAACCTTATCATAGTGCTTTCATTTGCTCTTTAATGTCACCTTAAGTAAACTAAAATATTTAGCATAAATTTTCCCATTTATTTTTACTTGTGCTATGCCAATTTTCAATGCAACCTTATAAAAATAAAGGGGAAGTTTTTCCTGCCTCCAGGGACAAGAAGGGACAAATACAAACCTACTCAGGCAGAGTGGAGGAGAAAGAGAAGACACGTTCCCACCCCCAACCACCCACGCTCCGCTCCAGACCCCTGCCCATGGGGCAGTTGCAGGGCAGACCCTACAGATGCCCAAGGGCCTGCTGCTGTGGCCAGACATTTACCTTCCTGCTTCTTCCAGCCGCTGAGCCCAGAAAAGTTGCCTCAGCAGTGGACGCTGCCCCGATCCACAGCAGGAGGGGGGCAACCCCTAAGGATCCTTAAACTTAGGGCCAGAATATGCTCAGGGTCTAATGGGGAAAGGGGCGAGGCTCACCACTCCCAGAAGACTGCACCATGGTGTTGTCAGCTGAGGGCTGGGCAGTGGCCACCATTCAGCACCCTTCCCCACCCCAGTGCTGTGCCAGGCCAGCAGGGGAGCGGGAGACTGGCTGGTGTGTGGGGTGCCCGAGAATGGAGAGTGGGGGAGCAGACTGCTTAGAACCCCACCTGGGGAGACGAGTGAGATGGAGGAAGGTGGATCACATGGGAGTGGAGGACAGAGATCAGGCACATATTCCATTGCCGGTTACACTTCACTCACAGCATTGAAATCCAAAGATAATATTAATAAGAATTTTAAGACAGCAGCCAGAGAGCATTAAACCCCAATTGTGGGGCCCTTCTGAGCACCTGGCCCTGTGTGATGACACTGGTTTTACTGGCCCTGTCTGATCTGAGTGAAGGGGACACCCGGGCGGGTGACACTTAGCAGCCTTCCAGTTTCAGGATATGTGGTCTAGGTTACATTTCTCTCCACACCCCCCCCCCCCCGGCCCCAAATGGAGTTTAAGTTTATATAACCCAATTTAGTGCATGTTGTAAACAAACATTACCTGATTAAAACCAACCAGACACTCTTAGACCTTTAGCACGGACAAGATCCATGTGAACACTACTTTCTTATGAGGGTACTGTCTCCCCACCTGGTTGGTAAAAGCCTTCCAAGTGGGGGAGCTTTACATTATAGTTCTATACTCCTTTCATCTTGTCAGCACCTGTTCATTGCCCAACATGGGACTTAAGTCTTCTATTTGGGATGGTGATAGCAGGATATGTTAAGTCTGTTCTCTCTAGAAAAGGTAGTCCCCTTTTCTAGAACAACAAACATGTGCTAATCTGTAAGTGTTTATGAATCTATTAAGGAAGGAACTGAGTCATATGCTTTTAAAGCTGAATGAAGATGGGACTCATCCCTGGGGCTGTATTACTCGGCTGAAGTCACACAGCTTATCACTGACATGTCCAGGACTATACCCTGACTCCAATTCTCTCTTCCAATGCTCCTTATCATACATGGCACTCCTCCTGCTAACATTTTAGCTCCGATTTTGAATCCTCATAATCTCAGAGCTAGTTGCACTGCACACAACGGGGAGATGATTTAAGTCAAAGCTGAGAAATAAGAACCAAGGGTGAGAGTTATACATGAGAATCCCATTCATTAGCAACCTGAGGAGAATAATGAGAAAAAGAAATGACTTATTCTCATAATATAAACAATACTGCTATTTGTATTTTTCTGTGACGTCTGTATTGCCTCCGTGTAGTCTATTCTTTGTGGTCTAGACATGGAAAATGTAAATTCCAGACCGGCTTTCCCCATCATCCCCCAACCCGGCAGTCTCCTTCACTGTCTGCAATGCTAATATTAACATTAATCTGCTCCAAAAGATAGGCCAATTGATTTTCCCCAGTTATTCAGCTCATTTAACTCAACACCTTTTTGCTGAAAACCTATACTGTGTTAAATGTGGCAGAGGATATAAAGCTAATTGAATAAAAAACAAAACAAAATCACCTAATTTTCAAGGAGCCCAGGAACAAGGAAAGGGGACACCAGGTTTATTTGCTGTTTTGTTTAATCCAGGTCCCTGCTCCCTCTTATTATGACTAATCAAAAGTTGAGGTGTAATAGAAAGAACAAACACCAGATGGGGAAGCCAGAGACATGGAATCTAGTTCTAACTCAGCTTTTAATTAGCTGTATGACCTTGGGCACGTCACTTAATCACACTACATCTTCACTTTTTTTCATCTCTAAAATGAGAGGTTTAGATGGGAAGTGATTTCAAAGCTCCCTTCAAAGTCTAAAATCCCAATTTATGATTGCAATATATTTATGTGAACTAAGCAATCATCTAATTCACTCCAGATTATGCCAAAATTAACTTATAATTAACTGATGTGCTCCTCACTTTAATTCAGGGCACCAAATAAAATCGAAATTACTAAATGAAATAAAAGTGAAACACAGCTTTTAGTGTTGTTCATGATGTTGGCAAGAAAGTCAGTAGTTAAGGTTCAAATGACAACTATGTATTGTTTTTGTTCAGCTCTTGCCTGATCCATAGTTGCTGAGTGGAAAAGGCCTTACAGTTTCTTGTCCTTTTTATTCTGATTTAAGGTACAAAGCTCGTGCCTGTCTGCACACACATACACACACACACACACACACACACTCTATTTAATGACGGAGGAAGGTAAAAGAAGGTATATTGACCCAGGGTCCACAATTCACCTATTCTCTGCACCAAACGAGGGTTTGCTCTCTCAGCTGTGGTTAGTCTCGATTTCTGTGTGGGGCATAGGCATCGGGCAGGCTGGTATACATGCGTATACAACTTTGCCACAGATCATGCCCCAACAGCTAAAACCTGTTCATTGGTGGTCCTGACCCTTAGAAGCCCATCTGACAGGGTGCAGTGTAGGAGAACTCACATTCTTGTAAGTGTCCTCAAGGTTGTTTCCCCTCTCTATTTTTTTTTTTTTTTTTTAACATTTCAGCATATCTTTGCTTTCCTTTGATTCTTCTGAGGTTTAAGGGTGGTCACTGGCAGAATTATACAGATAGAGTGTTCACAGCTCAGCAGTCCTTGGATCCACATTTGGAGTTCTACGTGGGTGGCACAGGAATAAATGCCAATAAGGAGCCAGGACAGATCTGTTAGCAGAAATTAAATGACTTGGGATGCCGTTCTGAAAGCTCCCATTAAAAGGCCTGAAGCAGTTCAAAATTATAATAGTAGAAAAATGTCAATTTTAAAATTGCTTGCTAATAGTTCAACTCTGTTAATCTTTTCAAAATATATCTTTTTATACATCCAACAATTAGTGTTTTTAATACCTTTACATTAGAGGCAAGATAGCCTTTAGAATTGAGTTTCATTTTACATTAGATTTTTTAAAAATCCCAAAAACCAGAAACAAAATTTCCCTGTGTTCCTACTCTGGCTTAGGGTTGTAGAACCAGACAGGAAGATGAGAAAAATATTACTCAAAATGTAGCCTATTCTTTTAAACTTATATCTTTCTATGGGGTGTTGATGCAATCAAAATTAATTTCACTGAATTCAACATATCAATTTAACTAAACTCCCAGGATCGTAATTAGTGCAGTATCAATGACCTGTACACCTTTCTTTTTTCAAAAGTATGGAGCTTGGCTAGACTTAAGATTAATGAATAGTTTGCTTAAGTTATCACACAAAACTTAAAGTGGTTGAACAATTCATATTGCATATACATAAAAGTATAGACATTTAGCCTCAGTTTTTGCTTCTAGGGTAGCAACTATTCCAGGTTCTGCTTCTGTCTGGTTAGAGGCAGGCTAAATATCCGGATATATAATAAAATAATTAATTTTCAATATTTTCCTTTAACCGCTGAACATCAGAAACCTGAACATCAGGTTTAGAACTGTCCCACCTGGTCATCAGGCCAACCATGCGGAGCAGCCGCAGAGCCTGATTCCTGTCTCAAAGCAGTATTTCTCTTCAGTAGTCACCATGCCCTGCAAAGATTGGCATTATATGATGGCCTCAGACAAGGCTTTCCTGGAACATGGGTATGTGTTCTTCCCTGCCCCGTTGCTAGGGTGATTATTCCCAGGGAAAAGCTATTCCCAGAGGGATTAGAAAAGACTTGCTGGCTGCCAAAGGTGGAATTTTGAAAAGAGGTGTGGTGCTGGAAGAAATGATCCTGACCACATATGTTCCCCAAGATCTCACAGAGAGAGCAAAGCTCATAAAAGAGGCCCTTTGTAGAGAAGGCATTTTCTACTGTTTCTGCTATTAAAAAGCAAGGGGGCCTGTGCCTGGGAAGTTACAGACTACATTTAAGATGGGGAGCAGCAGTCTCCTCTGCAAATCACGGAAGGGGTAGGGCCTTTCATCTGTTCTTTAACAAGTCAGGAGATGACTGATATTTAATTGGAATCAATTGACTTCGTTGAGGCTGTTAAGTTTCACTAGAAGAAAGTCTACTCATCGAATTATTACCCGTTTCAAGCAGCTTTGACTTTTTAAAAGACCTTGATGAAGATGAGCTGGGCCACAGGTGATATGTTTACTGATGTTGGAGAGGGAGGAAGGGGGAAGAAGGGAGGGAAGGAGAGAGAGAGATAACATTGATTGGTTGCCTCCCATGCATCCTAACTGGGGATTGAACCTGCAACCTTATGGTCTATGGGATGATGCTTCAACCAACTGAGCAAGGCCAGGGCAAGCTGCAGGTGACATTCAGTGAACACTTTCCATGAGCATTGTTCCTACTATGTCCAGATGACCCTCACAGTCTTACGAAGAGCCACATAGGCTCTTCTGTGTAGTTGTGGATTCTGAAAAACTCAAGTGAATTGCATCAAGTCATCCCTTATAAGCAGGTTGGAGCAAGGGGTAAATAAAGACTAAGACTCTTCGCTCCAAAACTAGTGGCCTATGTGCTGAAAATTTACAGCAGCATGGCCTCCTTTCCCTCAGGGCCCCAGCAAAACTGGGTAGTAGGTCCTGTATTTTTGGTGACTATTCTAGCTTGTGTAATAAACTACTCCAAAGCTAAAGATAACATATACTATTTTATGGTTTCTATGAGATAGCAATTCAAGAAGGGCTCAGCTGGGTAGTTTTGGCTAAGAATGTTTCATCTGATTGTAGTCAGACAATGATTGAGGCTGGAGCAGTAGGTGGAAAGAACATCTGGAAGCTGACCAGTCATCTCTGTGTAGATAGAGTGGTGGACGCCTCTCCCAGTGGCCTCTGTGGAGGGTTAACTTGGGCTTCCTCATAGCATGGCGGGCCTCTGGGCAGCCCTCAGGGTGAGGCATCTCAGGGCCCCTGCGCAAGTATTTAGCAAACTAGGTGGATGCTCTATCTGGTATTGAGAGGTAAAAGATATGCAGCTCCCAGCTTCTTTGATGCAATGCCGTTTTTTGGATCCCAGGTTTTAGACATGATGTCATTCTGGGAGAATATGTCACGTGGTTGACCTCTCATACAACATCTATGCCTTGGACTAGTGGGACATTGGTGAAAAACAGCAAAATATGTGCATTCATGTGGTATAATGTGACATTTAAGTCTTGGCAAGAGGAAGATAAAATGAAAAAAGGCCAAAATTTGGTGGTACTTATCCTAGAGGAACTGTACTCTGTAATGCAAGGCTCTGGTTGATGGAGATGATGTATATTGTTATTAAATCCTTAAGCAGTGTTGGATATTTAAATAAATCTAGACAGAAGCCAGATCCTGTGCAAAAGCTTCTGAAAAGTCAAATATATGGTTAAATTAAGGGAGAGAGGTTGCTCTTAACCAATCCTATTCACTTGGAAAATATCCATATTAATTAAGGTGCAGGCTAAGTTACATCATAAAGAGATTTGAAAATACAGTGGTTCAAATGAGGAAAATTTTATTTTATACACACACACACAAATAAATAAACACACACACACACACACACACACACACACACACACACACACACATATATATAAAATAAAGAATTAAGCCCTGGCTGGTGGCATAGTAGATAAGGTGCCAGCCTGCGAACCCAAAGGTCGCTGGTTGGATTCCCAGCCAGGGCACATAACCAGGTTGCAAGCCAGATCTCCAGCCAGGTCCATAGCTGGAGGCAGGTGAAATGCAATCATACATTGATGTTCCTCTCCCTTTCTGCCTCTCTCCCTTTCCCTCTCTCTAAAAATAATCAATAAAATCTTTAAAAAAAAAGGAATTCATTGGCAATTTAGGATGTATAGATTGTTCTGAGTCATGAAGCATTTCAGGGACTCAGGATTCCTTCCATCTTGTTAGGCCATCCTTTAGAGGGTGTTGTCATCTTCAAAACAGACCCAATATCTTTCTGCTGTGCCTTTGAGCCTGGGCAAGGGAAAGAAAGGTAGACTAGATAGGAAGGGATTCAAGTAAATTCCTTTTTTAAAGGCTTTGACTCAGAGCTTGCACACCTCACTTTTGTTCACGTCCCACTGGCTGGAAGTTAGTCATACACCTCTGCCCGAATACAAGGAAGGCTAGACTATATGATGTCAGCTTTGTAACCACACATTCAGTTAAAATATGAGATTTCTGCTTTTAAAAGGGCAAGTGAGGATAGCATCAGGGGACAATAAACAGTCTGTCACAAAACTATCATGTAGTTACAGAATTGATTTAGAAAAGCTACTTGAAGGGATAATTACACTGAAGTCAATATGCTTTCTTTACTCTTTACAATTCTCATCTGAGCCACTGAAGTCAATCTAGCTTGAGTATCGTTGGAAAGTACCCACACTATATACAAAAGGGGTCCAGCTGAGGGTACAAAAGGAAAGGAACCAGAGAACCAGATTTACTAGGCAAGTTTTTTATTTGGTGGTATTTCTACAAGGTAACTTTTCATTGATAGCATTGAATAAGAATCAAGGAGCACATATCTGTTGACTACTTAACATATGCAAAGCACTGCCTTGGGAACCTGAGAGATGGAAGGAACACTGAGATAGATGATCCATGCCTCTTCAGAGCATACAGTCTACTTTGGTGGACTCAGTCTTGAAAAGTTAAAAGAGCAATGAGCTCATAAAATAACAGTTTCACATTTCTTGGATTACTTGTTCTGTGCTCTATAACATAAGAGGACCCTATGACCCATGTATATATATCTTTGTTCATATATGAATTTTAATTAATTTAAACCAAGCTCTTTATTAGATGGGCTGGCTGCCTTATGCAGGCAAAAGACAAGGAAAGCCAAAATAGTATTGAATGGTAAGGAGCTAGAGAGAGAGAAGATGCTCCAAGAGTGTGTGGACAGGGCCTGGCAGCCCCACCCAATCCAAACCATCCTCCCCCTTAAACCCACCCATGGCCTAATGAGTTCTACAGAGAGGAGCACCTGGGGTCCAAGGATGCAAGGCATTCTGGGAGTTGGAGTCCTCTTATGGCAGCAATCCCCAACCTTTTTGGCACCAGGGACCAATTTTTGGGGATGAGGGGACAGGAGGTAGAGTTTAGGTGAGCTTCACTTGCGGCCTGGTGGCTGGGAACCTCTGTCTTATGGAGTTACCTAAAGAACTATATGTCACTTCTTATTGGAGGATGGAGAAAATGGAAGGCTTTGGGGTAAAGAGACAAAAATGGGAAAGTGAGAGGCATATCCTAGGCCTAGCTACTGAGGCCTATTGATTGGACAGAAAGGTTGTGCAGAAACAAGAGTGGGAGGAACAAGGACTGGAGTCTGTGTTGGAAGGACCTTGAATGTGCAGTCAAGAAGGCTCTTCACTGCAGCGGGGAAAGGAGCAGGGTGGACTTGGCAGCGGATGTTTTTAAATGACATGCTACACCAAGACAGTGAAGGAGTACCACTTAACTACATTAGAGTTTCAGCGATCGCTGGAAGTTGATAATCACGGCGGTTTCCCCTGGAACCTGGGACATACACAAAAGCTCCATTTGGAAGATCTGTGTTTAACTAGCTAAGCATCTTTTACAGACTGTGATCTTTGAGTGTTTGATCAGTCTTTGTTTATTCTGTTGGATGAGTCTGATCTCACAGTTTGATTTGGGACTTCCTAAATATGAGTGTCTTCAAAAGGGAGAGGAATAGGGGTTCACCAGCACCTCCTAGCCTGTCCTGGCCTCTGAGGAGTGGGAAGATTGCTGGACCATTACTGGTTTATGGCACAAAGCCTCAAGAAGATGGACGTGAGGCCAGTATCTTTGTGTTCTGATGGCTTAACATCAGGTGACACTACTTTCACTAAAGAGGAAAACAAAGTGATAAAAAGCTTGTGTAGTGTAATACTACTCTCAGTGACATTAAGAAAAGGTGGAGACTAAAGAGAATTTTAGGAAAGAAGCAGGGACAAGGAACCTGCACTTCTGTCACCTTCCATAGGTCAAAGAGCATTTGGCTAGATATTTGTTTGATAAAAAACATGCATATATAAGTATTAGTGTATTCCCAATGCACAGGGCCTAGTATATAGGAGAGTCTTAATAAATTGTACTGAATAATTGAATTAAGTAATTTATGTAAAATAGTTGTGGAGTAAATATCAATAAGCAAAATGATTAATTATGTATGTTCTTGCTTGTAGTACAGTCTTCTCTGTTTGATTTTGTTGTAAAAGGCTCAGAAATTTTGAGGAAAAGGGAAAAGAAAAATAAAAAGTAACCTCTGATTTCATTTTTCAGAAAAATCACTTCTAACACTTAGGTATATTTCTTATGGTCTTTTTTTCTGTGTATATCTTTATTCATATATGAATTTTAATTTATTTAAACCAAATACATAATCTAGAGGACAGAAGTATAAAATGAAGAATACTCCATGGACTTACGAAGTTTTATTCTCTGGTATACTCCCAAGACATAAGAAGGACATGTGCCTACATCACATGTGTGTCCCCATCATGTTAATCATATGTATTTGATTACATATGATCAATCAATGTGTGATTGCCTTTCACCTGCCTCCAGCTACGGACCTGGTGGGAGACCTGGCTTGCAACCTCAAGCTATCTCATTTAAATAGCTATTTGTCATGTGCCCATCAGTCAAACTGCCTTCTTCGCTGAGGCTTCAACAAGGAAAAGGGATGTTAGAGGCCTGTGTATTGATTGCTCCCCCCGTCCCCCATATTGCTTATTTTGCTAAGACACGATTCCAGCCTTTGAAATTGGCTTTCAGAGGAGCCTTCAGGCCAGAGATCTATGTTGAAGATAGCACTCGGGCCAGCAAAATATTTTAATTCTTTGGCATCATATCATTGGATGCTATCCTTGTTTTCCATGAGCCTTGGAAGGCTGTCCACGTACTTGAAGTGGTTTGAGTATCCCTCACTCTGTCAATATGCTGGGGAAATAATGAGCTTTTCTTAAGCACTCTACGAGGGGGGTTCTAAGAAGGGCACTTATTGTGCATTTGGGATGTTTCTTCGTCTTTTTTTTTCCCTTTGCTTTTCTATCTCCTGCAAAGGAGGTAGGACCACGCGGCGCCGGGAAGGGTAAAGGCGGCTGCTATGTCCTCTCCCAAACCCTCACCACAAGCCGGGCTGCCCAAGCTGAGCCACACAGAGAGCTAAGGAAACTTTAAAAACTTAATTAAGGGCAAAAAAGCAAACAAAATAATATTATAGTGGATTTACGGAGTGCTGCAGCCTTGCCAGGGAAACCGCAGAGTCTGCATTTATACGTTTCTTATATAAGACATATCTAATTAAAACAGGAGACAGGACTACAAGCTTTCTTCTAAGTTCATTTAAATACATGTTTATGTTGTGTTTAAATTCCCTGTGGGGTAATATAATGCTGATCCAAACGCATAGAAGCAACTTGATTAGGCAACTGGAGGCCTTCATGAATACTTTTAGCCTTAAGTACTTACAACTTAACTCCCTTACCCCACGCAACAGCTATGTGACTGAGGCAGGCTAGCCCTCAGTCACATAGCCCTGAGACAATACTTCCCCTGATGGACGGATTCGCCTTCACTTCTGTAGTGTTCTTTCATGCCTAGGCTCTCGAACTCAAAGTTTATTTTACTCCAGCCTTATTTCTGCTCTACACTGCTCTCAATAATTTGTTCCTTTTCCAGGTGATATTTTTATTTAGAGAATAGTTATTCTCTTTTCATTTCTCATACCACTTCTTTTTTACAGTAATAAAAATATTTTAAATTAGATTTTAATTTGGAGAAATTTTAAACGTTTACAAGTGACTAAAAATGTCCACTTTATACATATCTGAATAGGAAGTTTGGGGAAGGAAAATGTCATTCTCTGTTAGCTTATGATATAGATTATGTGTTAGGACCTTAATTCTTAAAGTGGGCTCTATGGTCCAGCAGCCTCAGCATTGCCTGGGAACTTGTCAGTGATGCAGAAGCTCATGGCCCCCTAGACCACTAGAATCAGACTCTGAATTTTAATAAGATACTCGGATAATGAGTGAGCACATTGCAGTATGAGAAGCACCAATTCAGAATGAATTTGCTGTTTGGACAAATCATTCTTGGATTTTAGGCCCATCTTCATGGGACATCATTGGAAGAAGGCTTCCTTAGTTCTCTTCAGCAGCCTTTTATGGACGGTAAAAGCCCTGCTAAGTAGAATACAAATAAATGATCACTGCATAAGATGTTAGGTCTCCATTTTAGATGGGTCTAAACTTAGCCTATGATTCTGGAGTATAACTAGATATCTTAAAGATGGATTTATTTTACATTTATGAACACCTTTCAATTGAGTACTTGTGAAAAAAATTTTTATGTCATGTATCTATATGTATGGCAGAGTAAATTCTCTATAAAATGTTTATTCTGCCACAGTTCTTGAGAAAGTGTAGACTAGACTTCTGTTCTTTTTAAAAGTATTGTTAATATAGATCCTACTGGACCTAACTTTGATATGTATATTTCATTATTGGCTGCATTTGTTGCGACATTCTTGAAATAGGCTATAATCTCATCATATATCCATTTTTAAAATAATCTCATCTGTTTAACAACATTATTGGACTATCCAAAAGGCTGTTTGGGGTTCAACTAAATAAAGCAATTAAAATAAATGTATATTTGTTCTAAAACTTGAGCCTAATTTTAAGAGTGCTGTGATATTTGCTGTTATATTTTTAAAGAAATATTGTAACCACTTATTGCCAGAGTCTTATTTTATGGAGGAGAACAAATGCTTCTTTGTTTAAACATTCTAAGGCAACCTTGAAAATAATTTTTAAGATGTTACTGGTTCAGAGTAATGTAATTTCCAAAATTATCCAGGCCCCACTCTTAGTTCAGTAGACAAATGATCATTCTTCTTCATGATCATGGCTATAGAATGGTAGACAGAGACTAAACACTTATTTTTCACCTAATTTGTCAAAGTCATTCTCAGCCAGCATGGGTAATAGCAATTCAAATGATTCTACAGTGTAGCCGAAGACTAAAAAGTTCTGTTCTTATCATCGATGCCGAGAGTCTAACAGATGCTATAGGATTCACCTTGAATCAGTGAACTCAGTCCAGATTGACAGGAGATGGTCACTTCACGAACAGCTGCTCTGCTTGCTCAAAGGAAAGCCATCACCCTTGTGTGTATGAGGTTTAGATCTAAACTCTAGTTAAATTTAGGTAGTCATAGTGTAATTGTATTAGATCATTTCAGTTAGTTTAAGTTTCATACATCTAAGATTAATAGCCTATTCTAAAGGGGGAAAAAGTTTTAAAAAATCTTATAGTAAGAAACATGGTTTCTACCAGCTGTCAATTTACATCATCATCGTCATCACTGCTGACACCATTCAGTACTTCTGATTTGCTACAGGCTAGTCTGAATCCTTTTTATATATTAACTTATTCAAATGAACAAGAAGCTTTGGAGGTATATAATATTATTCTCATTTTAAGAGGAGGAAACTTAAACCAGAGAGCTTAAACAACTAGTCCAAGATCACAGAGTTGAAATCTAGCTGAATATTAATATGGTTTGTTCATCTTAAATTTGTGGTCATGAAGAACACATATTGTGAACTTATTATAATTTGGCAGGGAAGTGGAATACCTTCCCTTATCAATATTTTTTGCATGTGTTTACATATTTATCTACTTTTGCTTTCTGCATGTTAAAAGTATAATGGCATTATGAAGTTGAAATATTTGCCTCAATATATTATTTAGAATTTTCCTTCACTTAATAAAGTGTATAATATACAATTGTATATTATAATGAAAAATACTTTCATATATGTATAATGAAATATAAAGGGAATTAATACTAGCTCACCTGCAAGTTTTACCTTTAGTTATAATTTTAAAACATATTTTACTTATTATTTTTAGAGAAAAGGGAAGGGAGAGACCAAGGGAGACATCACTGTATGGTTGGCTTTCACCTGCTGCCAGCCACGGACCTGGCTGGAGACCTGGCTGGAGACCTGGCTTGCAACTTTGTTATGTTCCCTGGCTGGGGACTCAAACCAGTGACCTTTGGGTTCACAGCCCAGCGCCTTATCCACTGTGCCACCAGGGAAGGCTAGTTATAATTTTTTTATCCAGTTTTTTAAAAAAGATTTTATTTATTATTTCCAGAAAGAGAGGAAGGGAGAGAGGCAGAGAGGGAGAGAAACAGAGAGACATCAATGTATGGTTGCCTTTCACCTGCCTCCAGCCATGGATCTGGCTGGAGACCTGGCTTGCAACCTAGTTATGTGTCCTGGCTGGGGAATCAAACCAGCAACCTTTGGGTTTGCAGGTTGGCACCTTATCCACTGTGCTACCAGCTAGGGCTTTTTATCCAGTTTTATATACTGAGGAAACAGACTTTACCCTGAAGACAATGGGAAAACTCTGGAAGGTTTTGAAGAAAGGGCATCCAGTCAGAAGACTGTTGTAATCATTTACACAAGGACTCTGAGTCCAGACAGATGGATCAATGACATGGTGGGGAGGAGGACTAATTTACAAAAGAAGCCTCGGTGAGGATTCCTCAATTGCAAGATTTGTGAAGAGAGTGGAAGGTGTACCTCCTGAGCCCTGAGTCCAGGTAAATTAAAAAATGGTGGAGAGAAAAGGTCATTGGAGAAAGAGTTTGACATAGGCCGTAGACTCTGAAAGGTTGACAGGGCAGCCTATCTGAACTTACCCAGGGGTTAGGTAGAGAGGAAAGCTGAAATTTGAGAGAAATCAGGATTGTGTGGGAGATTTGGTAAGATGTCCTGGCACTGCTCCAGGGAAGGGCCTCTTAAGTGGTTAGGATGCACTTGGCCAGTTGGGGGCAGCAGAGCATCACCAATTGCTGGGACAGAGTGACGGGACAAGGGCGTTGGAGCTTAACGTTTGGACCGAGACCTTCGGATGGGTTCCCATTGGGTAGTGGGGAGAAGTAAAGTCAGCTAAAGACACAGAGGTAGGATTGCCTGGACAGCATAAATGTATGCAAGCCAAAACATGGAAAGATTTCTACAAGGTCAGAAGCAAGTTGAAGAAAGTGATTTTAGAGGAGTCGTGGAGACAAAACATAGATAAAAAGAGAGAAGTGGGGCATGCGAATGGAAATGGAGAAATGTGCTATTTTCTTTAAATTTGCCAATGAAGTAGAGTGATAGGATGGTAGTTTGAGGGAAGGCAGAATAGAGGGATTTTTTTTTTTTTCACTGTGAATTATTCTTGTAATTGTTCATGAGCTGAATGGAATCTCCTAAGGAGAATAATTTGTGAGGAAAAAAAGTGAAGGGATAATAATGAAGCCACTTCTCAGAAGAACTGGGATATGATCAAGAGTTCTGGTGGAAGGCCTGGGCTGGAAAAAGATAATCGAGAGTTTATTAATTTTTATTGCGGGCCAATTGTGCATAAGTAAGCTGTGGTCTGAATGTTCATTAGTTATTTGGAAAGCTCACAGTTTCCTCAGAGAAACACTGGGCCACAGTGGAAGAGGCATGTGGGGACCAGATGATTGTGGAGTGAGCTCTTCTGACAGCCCTCGAGTTATGTGGATGTAACCCAGAGTTATTGTAGTCCTCCTTTTGCTTTTCCATTCTCTTCCTCAAAGATGAGTTTTACTTTCACGGTTTAAAATATTGTTAGCTATATAAAAATATTTATCCTCATTGTTATAAGAACTCTTTAGTTGTTGAAATACTGGATATTTAGCACTCATTTCTTAACATAGTACCTTAACGTCTTGGGTGCTTTTCCCAGAACCCAAGCATCTACAAGTTGGAAATTTAGCCCACTGGATGCACATTAGAATCACCTGGAGGAGCTTTTAAGCACTATCAATGCTTCACCCCATCCTCAGAGATTCTGATTCAAGTGGTTTGGAGTGGAACCTGATTATCAATATTTTTTAAAAAACAGTTTCCCAGGTGATTGTAATATACAACCCATGCCGAGAACCATTGACTTAGACCAATAGCAAATTACCCTAATACGATTAGGCAACTTTTTAATGCAGCATTTAGTGTAGCCTGTCCCTTCAAACTCAATATGACTAAAGTAAAATGAATTTCCAAAATCAGCTTTCCCTCCTGACTTTTCTGCCTTTGTCAGTTGCACCTCCATAGGGGAAAGCATGGAGACCTCTTCGATCTGGCCTTTTCCCCCATTTCCCTGTAGCTGGTTAGTCCTTGAATCCAGGGTCTTAGGCCTGTAGTACCCCTCAAGCTCTGCCCACCTGCAGGTCATCAACTTTAGGCAATCTCCTGCTCTCTTTTTTGACAAAAGTGTGGACAGTTGAGTTAATCATATTCTTCCAGGCATGGCACATTGTAGTCATGGTTTATCTATTTTATGCACAATGAAGGAAATATTATATACATTCTTTTCCCATTCTCTTTTACACAAAAGTTTGCCTATTTTGTCACATCTTTTCCTACTAAGATGCTGGCGTTTGTGTTAAGGAATCCATTGATTTCCATTTTGTTACTGTTATTTTAAAATCAGGAATGGGTGATGAATTTATCAAATGGTTTTTCAGCTTCTGGGGCAACGGTCAGTATCTTCCTCTTTAGAAAAATGATCAAATGTAACAATACTATATCTGGACTTTGGCTGATTTTCCTTTCTCATTTATTAATAATAGTAAACATTTAAAACACCTCTTACAGTGGCTCTTTCTCTCCAGGTACAAACATATTTAGTCCCTTGTTGATATTTCTTGTGTAACATGTTTCAGAAATCCATGAATATACTGACTTTTTTCCAAACTGGCTTTCAAAAAATACACTTTCCATGAATTTATTTGCCTGAAATCCTAGCTTTCAAGACTATCTGCTTTCTTACCATTGCATCTCAATGGTTCAGAGACCAAGTAAAAATGTTTAAAGAAGTTCTTGCTCTTTACATTTTCACCTCCACACAGTAATGGTCATATTTGGCATTCCAAGGTAAGATGGAACATTGGCATTTCTGGTGTTGTTTGGGGACTACATGTATGGCTAAGGCAGACTTGTTCATCTCTGTAGGCCTCTAAATTTGTGAAGGATGTTTGGGTCAAAGATGCATCTTGTTTCATTATTCTCAATGATTTAGAATTTGGAAGTTAGTAACCATAAATTCAAAACTGAGCCACTTGTGCCACCAAAGTCAAGCCTGCAGGCACGTTGTTTCTGTATCTAATGACGAATAGTTTCCAAACCTTTCACCACCAGCCTCTTCCATCCATCAGTCCTTTCTCCCTCTGCTATAGAGTAAAAGGCTTTAACAATATTGGAAGGAAGACTTACTTTCAACATATTAGTGCAAAGACTAGAGCATAATGCAAAGTAACCACTATGCTCCTTGCAGGTATTTCCTTTCTCCTTCTTTTCAGTTTATTTTTCCATATTCACTGATTTCTACCTCTTTTGACCTCAAGAATTCTCTCTGGTTATTACAAAAATTTCTCTAGCAGTCTCTTCCATCTCTATTTGTGCAGTTGCTATGTTTGACCTTCCCTATGGATGGTGATATTTTGTGAGACCTGAAAGGCTTCGGTGAGGTGCTCCACGTCAAGTTTTGAGAGCTTTTCCCTTTCTTCTTAAAATCCTTTATAAGCAATTATTTCCTCCTGGATGTGTATCCGCATCTACTTTTACAGAAAAATTTGAAGGGAATCTGGGAGAATTCATGATTAGACTAATAGAGTTGGAAGGCAGTGAGAATTACCTTACTCAGCTCGTTGCCCTGTGAAAAACTCCAGGTGCAGAGTGCCTGAGTGAACTGTTGCCTGCCGCAAAGGAAAAGGAAACCTGTGGAGAAAGGATAAAGGAAGGGACTACATGAAGTGTACTGATCTGGAGTAGAGGCAAGGAATAGAACTCAAATCTTATTTTCAGTTTATGGTTATTTTGACCACAAGAGGAAACCTAGTCAGCTTTAATTGGAAGGTCAATGGAAAATTTTGACAAAGAGAAAGTTTTGTCCACAAGACATAATTCTCTGTCCAGCCCATTGAAAAATATTGTAGAGGTCATTTATTATTATTACTCTCACAATTATTGCTTTGAGGTGATTTCTCACCTCAAGGCTTAACCCTACCACTATGTCTTGGCTTCTCTCTCACCCATCATTTGTCATTTCTGAGCATCAATTGCCCAATGCTCTGTGGACTTTTTCTGCTCCCTTTAAGCTGAATTACTTCTTTTATTGTTACTTTTTTGTTAATTCATTGGCAGAATATTTTTTCCCACATTTTTATAAGAGCTTTGGTTCTAAAAGAAGTCGTTATAATACATGTACTTTAACCCCAAAGGAAACCAGAAAAAAGTAAACTGGAATAAGAAATTAATTTTCAATTTACAAGGATATTAAGAGATCAAGTATGGTTAGAAAAAAATTTCCTGAAGTAAATAACCACACTGCCATTCAATCCTTCCCATTAATGTGGTTTGTCATAATACCAAATTAAATTCACTTTTAAAAATGTTCTGTTTTAAATAAATATTTTTCTTAAATTTAAGCAAAATGAAAAGGCCCATTCACAGTAATAAATATTAGAGTGCTTACTATTTCTAAGGCACGGTGGTAGTCCCTGAATAGGATAATAAAATGAGTAAGTCCCTGCCCTTGGTGGTGGGGTATGTGCCTTTGTCTTTGAAAAAGTTTGCACAAACAAGAGTCTGGGGTCTGGAAAGGAACCTCAAAATTTCCACACTCTTGTCCCTTCATTACCAATAGGTCGTGAGTTGCTTGACACCTTTAAAATCACAAAATCCTTGCCCTCATGGAATTTTTATTCTTGGGTCATGGTTGAGCCAGAGGACAGAAAATAAGCAAGTAAGTTAAATATGTAAGCATTAAGGAGAAAAAGCAGTGATGTTGCCATTTCAAATGGACTGGCTAGGGAGAGTCTCATTGGAGGGGGTCTGAAGTAGTTAGCTCAGTGAAATCAAGTTGTTAGCCAAGAAGATACATGTGGCAGAGCATTCTGAGCAAAGGGAACAGCAAGTACCAAGTCCCTCATTTGGGACTGTGCCTGGGCTGGTCAAATACGAAGTGCGAACCGGCAGGAGGCCAGTATGGGTGGAACTGGTCAACTAGGGACAAAGCGCAGGGAGGAAATTTAGAGAACCGAGAAGCAGAGAGACTCTTGAGTTTTACTCTGATAAGAAACCACTGGAGGAGTTTGTTGAATAGAGGAGTGACATTTGAGTCACAGTTCAGGTGGGTAATGACTGAAGTTGGTCATGGCTAGAAGCAAGAACCCAAGAAGCCACCACAATATCCAGTTAAAAAGAGGCAATTGTAGTGGCAGAAGCGATGAAATGTGGTTGAATTCTGCACATATTTTGTTGCTGGAGCCATAAGGATTGGCTGAAGAACCAAAGGTGTGATGGGAAAGAATAGGCCTTGTTGCTGTCAGCTTTGAAAACTGGTCACACTCGCAGCATCACCTTTGCAAAAGGTGATTTGTAAACGTCCTGCGTCTACCTATTCATCTCAGGTTATTTAATCAGAATCTCCAGCATCGTGGCCCTGGAAACAATACTTTTAAAATGCTTCCTCATGACTTTTCTGCACCTAATTTCATTTGAGCTAATGAAACTGGCTCAGGGTTCACTTGAATTACATGAAAGAGGTCATATCTTCCGGTGACAAATTGGAAGAACAACAGTGTGCAAAGTAGGTGGGTCGGTAGGCTCATGGATGGAGCTATTAATCCCATTCCAATCCCTCTCTCAGAACGCAGGAAAACTGTAAGAAGCCCTTAGTGGGTCGAGCTAAGCCTGGAAGGCTTCCTGGAGGAGACATTTCTAGGAGTTTTCAGGCCTTTATCAGGAGGGAAGGGAGGAAGATGAAAGTAAAAGATGATGGGGTATGACTGTAGGGGGGCAACCGGCCCACGCCACTCCTCTCGTTGGAGCCCTTTCTCACCCAGACCCAGCCCTTCGGCAATCGCTGCACCCACACCATTCCTCTACAGCCAAGCTCCGCCCAGACAGTGACCCGCCCATTTCCTCCTGCTGGTGCCGCTCTGGTTTCCGGGCGGTCCTGATTTCAGAGCGCACCAAACCGGATGAAGGTCGCAGGCCCTCTTCCGCCCGTGTTCAGGTCCTTTAATACCCGGCGTGGAGCTGCCTTTGCGCAGGCGCGGTGTGCGGGTCCACGCGCGGCGTCATGCTGGCCGCGCACGTCTCGCGGGTCCGGGCCTTGTATCGGCGCATCTTGCTGCTGCACCGGGTTCTGCCCCCAGACCTTAAAGCCCTTGGCGACCAGTACGTGAAGGATGAGTTTAAGAGACATAAGACGGTTGGTTCTGACGAGGCCCAGCGTTTCTTGCAGGAATGGGAGGCAAGTGACTGCCGTCTTTTCTTCTCCCTACTCCCTTGGGGTCCCTCAAAGGTGTCGCGGTTTGTCCCTGTGAGAGACCGCCTGTCCCAGCTGGTTTCCCTGGGTCCCACGCCAGCGACAACCTGTTCCATTTGAATAAAACAGCGCAAAGCTGTTCAAACAGGGCTTCCGAAAGTTACAGCCAGAGCCCGTCTGTTTCTCCCACGGGTTTCTCGCCGGAGCCGAGCCGGTTACATCGGCGTCTGCAGTTAGTTTCTACTGTTTCGAGCGTCTTCTCGTGCCAGGGCTGGAGAGGTGATCAGGGGGAATCACGGCCAGGTGCTCAAAGAGCGATCTATCCCCGCCAGTTCCTTGCACGGGGCAAGCGCCTATTAAACTAATGCTTTCCTCATTCCTTCTCGCTTTTCAACCTTGGACGCTTGTTTCCGTAATTATTATTTTTAAAACGTAAGGGCTCTTTGTTGGGTCTTAATAATGTTCTCAGTTGACTGATAACAGAAGTCACTTAAGCCCGGGCGACTACAAGCGTTGAAAGAAAAACTGCTGGTCAGGTACGGCTGGTCAAAGTTGGTTTCTCTTGTCAAGCCACGGTTACTTTGTTCCGTTGCCTTGCATCGTTGCGCTAAATTTAAAGCAGGCACATGCATTAGGGATTAGCCCTTTGATTAGCCCTCCAGTCCTTTGAGTGGAGGAGGAAGATATTCAGAATATTGTATTTCATGGGTTGGGGACCCTGCAGGATTGGCCCTAGTTCTGACTTGTAAATATTAAAGAATGAATGGAATTGGAGATGAGAGTGACATCTCAGGTATTTGAAAGCTTGGAGCAGTGTTTGTATAAAAAACAGAGGTAAGTGATTCTTCGGCCTAAAATGTTGATCCCTGAAGAGATGACTTTATGTCTGTTGTTAAAAGTCAGAAAGGTTAGGGTGAACACAAAACCATGTCACCGAGTCCCAGAATTCTTGATTGTAGAATCATTGAAGCTCAAAATAGGCACATTTGAACAAGGGTGAAATTTAGAACTTTCTTAAATATCATGTGTATTAGATGTATTAGATTGGCCAAAAAGTCCAAAAGTTTTTTCTGCAAAATAAAAGACACATTTTTCATTTTCACCAACAACTTGATTGATTTGGATATTTTGAGTATGTTGGCTGTCTCCTGTGTATAACACTGGTATAATACTGATTGTTTTCAATTCATGTCTCAATTTGACCACAGTTACCTTAAACTGCTCTTCCTGACCATGGAGCATAGTCCAGCGAGAAATCACCACCAGCACGAAACTTCACAAACTATTATCGACACATTTGATCAGTCATAGAATATTCCTCATACACTGCACCAGTCGTTGTTTGCATTTCTTTCTTGAAATAGTAAAGTATAATATTCCAAAAATGTTGCTTATTTTCTTCCATTTTTAATATGTATTCAAATGGCTGCACAAAATTCACCAATTTTGATACTTTGTAAAAAATGCACGCTGGTATGATAGCTGTCATACTACATTTCAACAAAATTGTTTTGAATAAAGTTAAAGACAACTAAGTGCTACTAGAGCTGTCTTAGGGGGAAGAAAAACAAATGAATTTTAAAAAAATATATTTTATTGTTGTTGTATTACATCCATCCCCTTTTTACGCCTGTCTGTCTCCTTCCCCACCCACCTACTCCCCCACAAAGTCAGTCCCACTTCTTGTCCATGTCCATGCAAATGAAGTTTTTGACTAACTAGATCATTAGTTTGCCTGGAGCCAGGGAATTTGAATATTTAAAAATGCAGACTAGTGTATTTTATTATGGTAACTTGGTCTTGGATCAGAAGAATTGGATTCAGATTCATGTTCTGATGTTTATTAAATGTCACATCACTTAATTTTTCCTGTCTTATTTTCTTATCTGTGAAGTAACAGTATTTACAAGATGTATCTTCAAATTTTTGTATGTTAATGTATTTGAAAGCACTTGGTAAATTGTTAATTGTGATATTAAGGTGTCTAAGTGACAGCTTTTAGGCTAGGTCAGTTTGTGGCAGGACAGGAAGTATCTAGCTCTGTGTTGGAAAGAAGTAAAGGCACTTGGAGGAGTCCTGAAGCATAAGAACTTGGAAACTTTTAAGGGCAGGAATAGGAACTCATTAGAAATCAATAATAGGCTGGAGGAAGGAGAGGACATTAAAAAAATAAATAAAAAGTACTGCTCATCTTAGAAAGCTTGGTATCAGGAATTCAGCTTTTTGTTTTGGGTTTTCTTTTTTTTTCTTAACTCTCTTGAAATAATTTTAGACTTAGTTACAAAGGTAGTGCTGAATTCTCATACATCCTACACTCAGCTTCCCCTTATGTTAACATTTTATATAACTGATTATCTACCAAAACTAAGAAATTACATTGCTACAGTATTATTAACTGCATACAGCCTTTATTCTTATTTTGCCTGTATTGCCGCTAATGTTCTTATGTGTTCCTGGATCCGTCCAATCCAGGATCCTACATTGTACAATATTTAGCCAGCCTGTCTCCTTAATTTCCTCTGGCCTATGACAGTTGCCCAGTTTCTTCTTACTGTCATGTCTTTGATACTATTTTGAAGCGTATTGGTTAGTTACTGTATAGACTCTCAGTTTGGGTTTGTCTGATGTGTTGTCTTGATTGGACAGGTGTTATGCATTATGGGGAAGGGATACCACACAGGTGATGTGCCCATCCCGGTACATCACGTCAAAGGGCACATGGTATCGGTGACATTATTACTGGTGATGTAAACCATGATCACTTTGTTAAGGTGAAATCAGCCAGGTCTCTTCACTATGAAGTTACTGTTTTCCCTTCTGAAATTAACACACATTTTAGGGGAGATACTCCGAGGCTGTACATACATCCTGTTTCCCCTTAAACGTTTCCAGCTAATATTAGCATTCCTTGATGGCTCTTGCTATTGTGTTACAATGGTGGCTCTGTCTCCCATGTTCCTTCTGAATTTTGTAGTTGGAAATGTTTCCGTAGGGATGCATTGTTTCTTCTTCCCTTTTATTGATCTAGCATTTTTACTTACTTTTTGGAATGAAGAAAAGTGTGACCCATGGGGCTAGGGCCCTGGACTTAATAATGTAGCAACTGGGTAAAGATAAGTTTAAATCCAATGATCTATTTAGTTAAAATAATTCTTGCAGTTGAAAAGCAACTCAGTCTAAGCCTGGGAATTAGAGGAGGTAGCGTAAATTCCACCAGAAGAACCAATTTCTTTTTCCAAAGAGGAGGGCTAGAGAAGATTCCCGTGTCTTGGAGGGGAGAAACCGGACTAGGGGGGTGGTACCTGAGAGTTCTGTCCCTTGTTCTGCCTTGTAAGTCATTCTCCCCATGCGTTCTTCAAAACATCTAACTGATGATTGTTATACTTGATGCTACTAGTTATGGTACGAATTTCTGTTGTTTTGGGTTAATGATGACTACAAACTTGGCACATGCTATCTGAAGTATTATAAGCTTGATGCTTATGTTGAGATCAAGCTAATTGAGAGTGACACAATGATGATTAAAAACTTGGTACCCATCATCTGAGTTCCATAAGCTTGATGTTTGTTTTATTTTTAAAATTATTTTAATACAGTTTATATTGATTACGCTATTACACTTGTCCCACTTTTCTCCCTTTGCCCACCTCTACCCACTACCCCCCATTTGCTCCAGCAATCCCTAACCCCCCTGCCGCATCCTGCCCACCACTAAGTTCATGTCCATGGGTCATGTGTATAAGTCCTTTTGCTACTCCATTTCCTATACCGTTCTTAACATCCACCAGTAGTATGAAAAGTGCCAGTTAAATGCAGTGGGAGCAAGGGAGGGAGTGGAGGCCTTGGAAGGCCACATGATGTCAAAGCTGAGTCTTGAGCAAGTCAAAGGTAGTTGAAAGTGTCAAGAAAAAGACTTTCTAGAAAGAATAGTGTGCAGATGTATTGAAGTAAGAAACAGTTTGATGTCCGCCCCCCCATCCCACCCCAATCTGTAAGTGATGTGTTTGAAACTTAGTGTATTGTTATATGGGAGATTAGGAAGAGATAAAGCCAAAAAGAGGTAGCAAAAGCCAGGATATTCTGCTAAGGATTGAGTTTTTATTTTGAATCATTGAAAAATTTTAAGCGGTGGTGGTGGGAATGATGCAAATTATATTCTAGAAAGATTACTTTATGAGCAACATAAAGGAATGATTGGAAAATGAGCCAGACTGAAAGTAAGGAGAACTGATAGGAAAGATGTAGTCATCTGAAATATCTTTGTGCCTGAACCATTACAGAGGTGTTGAGAATGGAGAGTATGGATGTGTTACCCTTTTTAAGGTAGAATAGCGCTTGACTTGGTGACTAATAAAGGATTAGGGAGGGGAAGAAGAAATAGAATGGATAACCCTCAGGTTTTAGAACATAATACCAATAACTAGAATAGGTATTGGTGGGGAAGGAGTTTATTGTGGTTTACTTTATGTTAAAAATTCTGATGGGGAAGTCAGGTGGAGATGTTCTGAGATGTATATTGGTCTGCTACTCAGGAGACAGATTTGGAATTCCTATCTGTAGTTGGTGGTCCAACTGTATGGATGAAAGTGCCAGCCTGGGTATAAAATATGGGAAGGTGGTCAAAGATGTAGCATATGAGATGCTAGAACTGTTTTGTTATCTTCTTCTGTGCTTAGTTGTTCCTAACTACTTCTGTGAAGGAGCATGCATTTTTCTTTCTTGATTATATTTAATTCTTTAGGTTCGTGTGATGGTTTAGATCTTAACATTTGCCTTCTTGTTTTATTTTGTTGTGTTTGTTTTAGAGAGGAGGAAGTGCTTTAGATTTACTATAACCATCTATTTGTATCTCACATGGGACATCTTTTTCTTATTTGACTTTGAAGTGAATCATCAAATAAAAAGTGTATGATTAAGTTGCACGTCACCTATATTTAGAGTATTTTTTAACTTGGTATAATTAGGGTGAATGGGTATTTTGCAGTTTTTATAATTGTATGTCTCTCTTACCTAATTTGGGGACCTCATTTTGTTGCTTTTGAACGTCTTGATTTGTAGTTTGTATTTTAGCTTGGGGGGAAGAAAAGGAATGAATTACCTCTCTGTTTAAGAGATGGATCACGTGTGTGGGGAATATCTCTACCAAGTATGAACAAGTCATTTGGGGACCTCTCAGTTGTACTGTTTATTCTGCATGTTATTCAATGTAGTGGTTTTGTGATGGTTTATTGAATGGTGATGTGTCACATATGTATGCTTTCTACATTAAGCTTTACCTTTAAAGAAGTTTTAATCATATTGTAGTCCTTAATGAGTGGTTGAAAAGGGATAAATCAGAGGATATGAAATAGTATATACTTGAAACATAAAATGTTTATTTTTTCCCATTTCTGAAATATTTAGATTTTCAGTGAAGCTTTTAAGATGTTTTTATTTAGAAACATTTAACTTTATTGGTGTCATGACATGTATTTTAATAATGATTATGTATAAAGATTTTAAAAAATCAATATTTGATTAATATTGCACATATTATTTATAACTATGCTACTGGAACATAGAGGTATGTTCTTTTTTTTTTAAATCATTTAAAATTGGAATTTTAAGTCGAGTTTCCAATCTGATTGGAATTTATAAATAATGGTAACAGCATTAAGAATATCAATATGCCAGTGAATATAGTTTTAAAACAGATCTGTATGTGTGTATAGGGGTGGGCGTATTGTGTATGTATACATAACATATCTTAAAACTTTGAAGTTTTTGCACATATTTTATTTCATTTCATTTTATTTTTTTAAAGGTTTTATTCAATATTTTTAGAGAGAAGGGCAGGGAGGGAGGAAGAGAGGGAAAGAAGCATCAATGTATGGCTGCCTCTCCTCTGCCTCCAGCTACGGACCTGGCTGGAGGCAGGGGAAAGGCAACCATACATTGATGTTTCTCTTCTCTTCCTCTCACCTTTCCTCTCTCTCTGATAAATAATAAATAAATTCTTTAAAAAAAAGAATTATATATGCATATTAACTTCACTAGTTTTCCTTACTATTTTATGAAATAAATATATTTTATGGTTGTATAATAAGAATAAATGTCTGATATTTTACGTAGGAAGAATAAGAATTGACTAAAGGGGAGCTTCACATTGCTTTAGTAAACAGTTTTATTTATTTTTTTTTAGTTAATATACTTAAATGTTTTTTAAAAATCAAAGTAACATATGCATGTAGCTCTTTTGCGTCTGGATTGTGGAGTGGGTCTCTCAGTGTAGGAAAAATGGCGCTTGGTGTAAGGGAGCTGTTAGCCGCAGATATAAAGTGAGGGGTCACTGTCTGCTGGTTGAAAAAGACCAGTTTGCTCTGCTGTTTTTAAGCTGTAACCATTTCTGGCCAGTGTTACAAGATTGCCTGCATGTTGTACGAAAATCTGGTGATCAGGAAAAGCTCTTCATTTTACAGATATGGAAAGAAAACATACAGATCAAGATGGAGTGTTCATTTTTAATTTTACAAATAGATTCTGAGACACATCAAATTTAGATTAATATATCCACAAGATTCGAGCCATTTCTGGTCATGTCACACTGCTCTAGAGAGTCACCTGTTAACTAGTAGATTACATCCTAGATATGTTTCTAGGAATGCATGTCAAACTTAAGTATTTGTCGTGGATGGGGGGGGTGGGGGTAAGTAGCCTTGTAATCAAATAAAATAATTCTGGATAAATATTTAAAAAAAAAAAAAACAAACATATGCATGTAGTGAAAAAATTAGTATAGGAGAGCTTATGATAAAGAATAGTATACAAGGTCTGTCCAGAAGGTCTCCAGCTATGTAATATGAATAGAGACATTTACTGAAGAAGACATAAGATACAATAAACACTGTACCCAGGACAATGATGCCTCAGGCCCCTTCAACGTAGGCACCTTGGGACCTCACACAGTTCTCCCAGTTGCCATCAGCTGCCCCTCTGCATTTTTCTGAATAACACTGGCAATCTGAAATCTCTGCCCTTTCAAAGGTGATTTTAGTTTTGGGAAAGGCCAGAAGTCCCAGGGCACCAAATTTGGGCAGTAGTGGGGTTGAGTCACCTGGGCAATTTGATGTTTCACCAAAAAATTCTGCACTAGATGTGATGTATGAGCGGGCACATTGTCATGAGGTAGCTACCAACGACCAGTTGCCCATAGCTGTGGCCTTCTGAACCATCTGAATAGCTTCTGTGGACAAACATTCAAGCCTAATGCCAAATTTGAGGCAGATTTGTTGCTTTACCTGTTCAGTCATTTTGAATGGTATGGCCACACAGTACGCATGCTCACTCAATGGTGTCCGCTGCCCCCACTGACTAGTACAGTGAAGTCATCACTGTTCATGCCTGTGCATTCCAGTCCTCTCCTCTCAGCTGCCAGGTTACATGGATGCTCTGCAAACTCTTCTCATTATATTAACTTGGCTGTACTTTTTCCAGGCAGACCTTGTATTCTTTTTTTATTATTAAGATTTTATTTATTTTAGAGAAGAAGGGAGCAAGGTAGAGAGAAACATCTGTCGATAGTCCCTAGTGTGTGCCGTGATTGGGGATGGAACCCACAACCCAAGCCTGGGCAACCTTTCACATCGTGGTGGGGTGCCCAGCCAAATGAGCCGCACCCGGCAAGGCAAGAGCAGTGTGTTCTTTAGTTCTTAATTTGTCTCTTCTGGGGACATTTAAAATTTCATTTTGGTCTATTTCATATTTCAGGTATCTTGTGAATTTGGTTATCTGCCCATATTTACAAGTAAAGCAGTAAGAGCTGACTGAGAACTCTGTATAGAGGGAGGCTTGTTGATTGGAAGACTACTAAGGGTTACAGAGTTTCAATGAACCTTCCTTGGGTTTGCTTTTCACTTCTGATTTCCTTACCTGCCTGGTGTTTATGTTAGGTTGGTTCTGGTGTTTTGGCTTTATCTTCAGCTGTATTCTCTGTTTTGTTTTCTAAACTGTGGCTTCCTCTCTCTGAGCTGGTTTGTTATATTCCTCTTTCCATCTTGAAAAATTTGTTGTAATTTCTTGGCTGGGAATGGCTCCTCCATTCTTTTACCCATTATGTATTATTTCTTTTACAAATTTCTTCAGTATAATTTAATAGGGTTTTGGGAGGGACAGAAAATAGATGCTCCTGTGATTTTCCCAATCTGCTATGCTGGGCTGCTCCCATGTTGGGCTGGAAATCTGCAGTTTTCATTTTAAGCATGAAACACCTAAGGCTTATAAAATAAAATGATGTGTTTTGTATTACAGAGCTAGATTGACAGATATCTTGTGCATTTCATCTCGTGAAAATCTAGTTAAGGCTTTGGAAATTATTGTTTCCAAAAACTATTGATTATAGATTTTTTCCTTTGAAATTTGCTTGTTTGCTTGCTATAGTTTATTTGTATATTTGTTTTCTCCACTTAAAGAATTTTTTTCTTAAAAGAAAGCTTCTTAATCAAGTTTTTCTCTTCTATACCTCTAGCATAATAAACGTTTAAATTATTTTAAGTTATGGTTTATTTTTGTTTATTAGCCCAAGATGCTAATTGCCACATAATTTCTTTCAAAAAATTTTTCAATAATGAAATAAGAATGGAAATTGCTGCAGTATAACTGATAAACTGTTGTATTAGTCAGGCACATACGTGTTTTCTGTGCAAATTTTGGCAGTTTTCTTTGGGCCTTAGTTGTCTCAATAGGGGAAATGATATTTTACCCTCGAAATTAGGGTTGGACCAAAATGTTCTCTTTTACCTCCAAGGTGTAATTTTATTGGAGAAGAATTTAAAAAATATCAAATGGCCTAGCCCACTTTACACCTTTCATCAGTACCACTGGTTTTTCTGTTTTTAATATTTTCTGCTATGGGCCTGGCTGGAGGCTCAGTGGATAGGCACCGGTAGTCAGGGCACATAACCAGATTGTAGGCCAGGTCTCCAGCCAGGTCCATAGCTGGAGGCAGGTGAAAGGCAACCATACATTGATGTTTGTTTCCCTTTCTTCCTCCCTCCCTTCTCTTTTCTCAAAATAATGAATAAAATCTTTAAAAAATACATTTTTTGTTTTAAGGTTATGTTATAACAATAGAATGATAAAAATACAGTACATTTTATGTTATAAATCTTTAAAATATGTATTTTCTGTTTTAAGGTTATGTTACTATAATAGAATAATAAAAATACAGTACATTTTATGTCTTTGTAGTAGTTATAATGTAAAACTTTTACCTTCTGAATTAAAAATATAGCTAAAACAAAAAGGTAAATACAATATATTTGGAATTGATATATGTGATTCATAGCATTAGTATAAAATGATTATTTTGCTTGGATAGGGAACACATTAAACAGCTTTAATAAAAGAACGAGCAAAATCACCTCACAAGCGGTCATTCAATGATTTATGTATAAAGATGTTAATGCTGTGCTGCATGTCTGATAATAGTAAAAAATTTAAAGTAGCGTGGATGGCCACATGTGGAAAATTGCTTGTGATAAAATTAAATATAAACAGTGCTTGTCTTTGGGTGATAGGATTAAGGCTATCATTTTCTTCCTTGTATCTCAAATTTTGCATATGCTTTGCAAAGATCATATGTTACTTTAGTGATTATAAGAATGCCAATGGATGTTATTTATAAAATGAGTTGAATGTACTCAATATTTTGGTTACTAATCTTGTGTCACAAAGCACTTGAGATGGACACATTCAAAGAGTCAAATATATTTTAAAATTTTGCCCTTTAAATTTTGTAGGTTAGATTTCTTCATGTTTAATAAATTATGTCAGATATATATTTTATATGATTTCTTGCTGAGTTTTATAAATGAAGTGAAAAAAGTCAAAATGTGTAGCTGAAATAAGAGAAAAGCTATAACAGGCATCCAGATTGGAAAGAGAGAAATAAAACTCTTTATTAATGGCATAATTATCTATGTAGGAATTGGATGGAATCTACAAAAAAAATCTGTAGTTAATAAGTCAGTTAGGCAAGGTTGTATGATATATGATCACTAAATAACTTTTTGTGTACTTGTAATGTAAACTTGGAAATCAAAATCTAAATATACCACTTACCATCAAAAAAAAAATACTTAGGGATAATTCAGAAAAAGGATATATAAATCTGTATGTTGAAAACTATAAAGTATTGCTGAAAACATGTGTAGCCCTAAATTAACCTTTAGTTACTCTTTCTTTACCTAACCACTAGAAGACATACTTGGAATTTTTAGGTCTCTAACCTGAGATCAGAAAAGAATCATCTGGGCCATCTATCTGGCAAAGTATTACATCATTTTTAAGTAACATGAAGAATCTTCTATGTTTAATTTCTGGTGGTAATACTTAAATACTGTTCATTAATTCTCCAAAACTTGATTCGATTATGATTAATTGCTACTTAATAACTGTTAAAGATCTGTTGAATTTCCATTTTTCATCTTTTTCTAAGTATTTTAGAAGGTTGCATGAAGGCTGGCAGGGAGGGAAGATGGGTTAATTATTTGTTTTCTGGCAGATCAGAGCGGATGAAAGATGGTAAACAGGCTCACTTGGTGGCTTGGAAATGAGTAGGCTTAGGAAGGAAATTCTAGGTAAGTATGTGCAACTCAGGATTGTGATTATATGTCCTGGTAATTAATCTTGTAGGTCTGGACTAGACTTTACCAATACCCAGAGACAATCAAATACCGGTATCAAATTCACACTAAATTTTTGTCAGATTGAAGTGTAAATTGGAATGCTGATTTACTCATTTCTGAGGGTGGAGGACAGGGGGCTAGAGAAGAGGGCTTTCCTTTTCATAGGGTCAGAATATTTACATCTAGATCCAGGGAACCCTCTTTCATATGTCTTAAAATTCGGAATGTTTTTAGATTTTAGAAAGGTAATGAGGCATATTATTGCATTTTAAGAAACATCCAGTGGAATCTGGGGTGGTATATCCTGTAATAAAATACATTATTTCTTCAGTAAGACATTTGGTTCTTCATCTTGAATACAGTAAATAAAGGCTTCTTGTCTATTTTAGGTCAGGATTTGCTTGCCAGATAGGTTCTGAAAGAGGTTTTGTATTTTTTTGAAAATTCTCTGACTTCAGAATTGCAAGTAAGGAATTATGGACTATTAAGCTTTCTGGGAAACTGAATAGTGTTTAGAATTTGCCTGGTAAACACATAATTAAAATAACAGAAAATGGGTAGGCAAGAGATATTTTTCCTCAGGCCTCACTGAGTCTGCAGTTGAAAACATCGAGGGTCCTCCTGCTTCACTGCTCTTTTTTTCTGGACGGTGTGGATATATATTAGCAGCCTGTCCATAGCCTGTTCATAATACTTCACTTTTATTTTAAGCACTTTCTTTCTGTCAAATTGTTATTATTAGTGTGTTAATTGATTAATTTGTTATCTGGGCCTGAAAGAATAATACTTCCCCATTATGTGTTGATTAACTAGCTTACTTCCTAATGGAGGATTATTTTATTTACAAGTTTTTGCTCTTTACTCCTAAATCAGAATTTGAAGCATTTCTAAAACTTGCATTTTGATTTCTAAACTTTCAAACAGTAAAATATTTATGCTCAATTTTAATAGGTTTTAAATATATAAGATTCTTTCAAAAAATATTTCATCATTATAAACATACAATGTTCAACATTCTGCTATTTTTTTCTTGTATTGTTTAGTGAAGGTTTTCTGGAATTTGATGTGGTGACTTTTCTGAGGATGAAGAAGTTTATAGTTTGTTTAAAAATATCCTATTGAATATGAAAGAAATTACACCCTCCTCACAGGAACTCCCCTCAGAATGGCAGCAGATGGCTGGCAAATGCACATACACATGTATGCAGAGCCACTGCCACACTAGCATCAGCCTGCCGCATCAGTGGGGCTGGCTTCACAGCCTTTGGTCTAAATGATGACCCTTCCGAAAGACATCTTGTTCACAGCCTCACACTTCCCGGGTGGTGCCTTGATAGTTTATCTGTTACTTGCTCATTTTATAAGCTGTAGATCTGTGCAATTGATTATTTAGGATTTCTAACTAATCATAGTTTACACCACTTTAAAAAATGCCATGAACATCTCTAAATGCCTTTACAAGGTTAAGAGCAAAATGCACAGGGTGGAAGCTTCCTTAAACTGTTTAGAAATATGTACAAGTTGGATATAGTTTCAGGGTGCTTGTAATGCCTTTGGCTACTTCATGTAAATCACTTCAGATTTCCCACGCACTTTTGGAAACTGCAATATGATTATATTCTAATTTTATAATGAAATCTAATGGAGTCAGAGAGAGTCGGAGACACCTCACAGAAGTATATTTTGGTTCTTTTCTTACTTTAGAATTGTTGGGTATTTTGTTTTATTTCTCCATCCTCCTCTCTTCCTTAAACCCCTCCCTCTCCTCTTCCTCCTGGTCCCTTCTTTTCAGGCAATAAGCTATTCTGTTTGCACCATCAGATTTTTCTGGGTTAGCTAAATCCTTTTCACGTGTCTCCCTTCAGCCTCACTGCTTTATATTGTAAGGCTAACTCTCTGCTCTCGGATTACTCCACATCTGTCCAGTCTTCAGTGAAGATGCCAGGGTTTGTGAATTTGATCTTAAATGGAACTCTGAACAAAACAGGAAGATGTCTGCCCATAATGGCCACTTGAAGCCATTAGCATCCTTCCTGCTTCCCTTAGTTGGTTCAGAATGCTCCAGTGGATCATCAAATTTGGATTTCCTTTTCTCAGACATTGTCTCTACATCTCAGAACACTTCGAAAACTGCAAAATGAGAACAAAACAAAACCTTGCAACACCGATAGGGATCTTTGGATATGTCTTCTTTTGTACTGCTGTCTCCACAAGAAGGCAAAGCAGGCTCTTTGCTCTTCAATTCTTAGGTTGCATCATCATTATTAGGTAGTTATAAAAGTATATACTTTAGAACCATCATAATACATATTTCCATGCCATCAAACTTAATATATTAGTTTCACCTCTATTTGTCAAGCTACTGTGACTAGAGTGTAATAGTAAAAGCTTTTGAAGCTTGGTAGTTTTGTAACTTTCTATACTGAGTATATTTCTGAAAAGTTGTTCATAAATTAATTTTTAGAAATTGAATTGTATTTTAAACATACTAGCAAGCTTGCTATTTAAAGAAATTCTTTAGTGAATCCTTTTGTAAAGTGAATATTCAGCCCATAATTTGTTTCTTTGTGTAAACCTGCATTTACATACATCAAATTAGTTTTAAATAGCATTTATCTACAGATGTCAATGCATGTGTCTGAAAAGAAGAAAATTTAATTTCAGTTTCATGTGAAGAACAAATTCAGATTTGGCACTTTTGATAGATGAGACAAGCCAGATTATTTTAATTCTTTTCAACTAAGTGCTATCAAAATATGCTATATACCCTAAATTAAGGGGTGGCAAGAGTTCATATGTTAAGATTGAACCATGTTATATTTTTAAACCATATTTTCTTAAATACTAACAGGGCTAGTATGGAGTTGTACAAAGTTTAAAAAGTTATTTAGTAGATTTAGTAGTTTTATACGAGGTTTGTTCCACAAGTATCGAGCCAATGTCAATTTAAATAAAACAGTTTGCACAGCCAATACTTTTGGGACAGACCTCGTATTATCTTTACTAAAAGCATAACTGGAACCCCAAATCTTAATGATTTGTCTTTCTTTAAAATTTTTACTTTGTCTTAAGTTTATAGTTATAGAAGTAGCTGTATATGGTGTTTTCAGTCATGCGTTTTTTTTAGCTTTCTTAGTGTGTTTTTTTCGTTGTTGTTATTTAATTTTTCTAATTTATTGTACTTTTTCCCCATTACCATTTAGTCCAATTATACCTCCCTTCCCCCAGCAATCACCACACTGTTAACCATGTCCATGAGTCCTTTTTCCTTTCTGCTCAATCCCTCCATCCCCCCACCTGCCCCCATAGCTGTCATCCTGCTGTCTGAGTTTGTCTGTTTTGCTTGTTAGTTCAGTTTGTTCATTAGAGTCCACATATGAATTAAATCACATGGTATGTGTCTTTCTCTGAATGGCTTCACTTAGCATGTTTTCCACATCCATCCATGCTGTCGCAAAGGGTAAAATTTTCTCCTTTTTCATGGCTGAGTCGTAAGTGTTCCATTGTGTACATGTCCCATAGTTGTTTTACCCACTTGTGAACACTGGGGCTGTTTCCATATCTTGGCAATTGTAAATAAGGCTTCAATGCACATAGGGGTGCTTATGTTCTTTTGAATTAGTGTTTTGGGTTCCTTCAGATACATTCCCAGAAGTGGGATTGGTGGGTCAGAAGGCAGATCCATTTTTAACTTATGGAGGTAACACCGTACTGCTTTCCATGGTGGCTGTACCCGTCTGCATTCCCACCAAGAGTGCACTTGGGTTCCCCTTTCTCCACATCCTCCTCATCACCACTTGTTGTTTGTTGATTTATTGATGATAGCCATTCAGACAGGTGTGAGATGATATCTCATTATGGTTTTAACTTGCGTTTCTCTGAGCATCTTTTCATGTCTGTTGGCCATTTGTATGTCCTTTTTGGAGAAGGGTCTATTTAGGGTGCTTTGCCCATTTTTTAATTGGGTTGGTTGTTTTTTTTGGTGATGAGTTTTATAAGTTCTTTATAAATTGTGAAGATTAACCTCCTATCAGATGTATTGGTGAATATATTCTCCCATTCTGTGGGTTGTCTTTGTATTTTGTTGATGTTTTCCTTTACCATGCAAAAGCATTTTAGTTTGATGTAGTCCTGTTTGTTTATTTTTTCTTTGTTTACCTTGCCTGGGGAGATATATCTGATAAAATATTGCTACAAGCAATGTCTTGAGATTTTGCTGCCTATGTTTTCTTCTATAATTTTTATGGTTTGGGGTCTAACACTTAAGTCTTTGATCCATTTTGAATTTATTCTTGTGTGTGGTGTAAGAAGGTGGTCTAGTTTCATTTTTCTGCATGTATCTGCCCAATTTTCTTAACACCATTTATTGAAGAAACTATCTTTAGCCCAATTTATGTGGTTGCTTCCTCTGTCAAATATTAATAGATTATAAAGGTGTGGGCTTATTTCTGGGCTCTCTATTCTGTTCGGTTGATCTTGTGTCTATTTTTATGCCAGTACCATGCTGTTTTGATTACTATGTCCTTATAGTATAGTTTGCTATTAGATGGTGTGATTCTTTCACAGGATCACTATTGCTATGGGGGCCATTTGTGGTTCCATGTAAATTTTTGAAGTATTTGCTCTAGTTCTGTGAAATAAATAATTGGAATCTTGATAGAAATTGCATAGACTCTATAGATTGCTTTGGATAGTATAGACATTTAAATGATGTTAATTCTACCTATCCATGACCACAGTATATGCTTCCACTTGTATCTACTTTAGTTTCTTTCTTCAGTGTCTTACAATTTTCTGAATATAGGTCTTTAACCTCCTTGGTTAGGTTTATTGCTAGGTATTTCATTCCTTTTGAAGCAATTGTGAATGAGATTGTTTATTGATTTTCCTCTGTTAGGTCATTATTGGCATATAAAAGTGCCACTGATTTCTTAATACCAATTTTGTATCCCGTTACTTTACTGACTTCATTTATCAATTCTAGTAGTTTCTTAGTGGAATTTTTGTGGTTTTCTATGTACAGTATCATGTCATCTGCAAATAAAGACAGTTTTATTGCATTCCCAGTTTGGATGCCTTTTATTTCATCTTGTCTGATTGCTGTGGCTAGGACTGTCAGTACTGTGTTGAATAAGAGGTGACTTATTGTCACCCTGTCTTGTTCCCAGTCTTAAGGGAAATACTTGTAGTTTTTGCCCATTGATTATGATGTTGGCAGTGGCTTTGTCATATATATTTTATTAGGTTTAGATATGTTCCTTCTAAATCCATTTTGCTGAGAATTTTTATTATAAAGGGATACTTAATTTTATCAAGTGCTTTTCTGCATCTATTGATATGATCATGTGGTTTTTATCCTTTGTTTTGTTTATGTGGTAAATCACATTTTATTGTGTGTTGTACCATCTTTGCATCCCTGGTAAAAATCCCACTTGATCATAGTGTATGATCTTCTTAATGCATTGCTATAGTCAGTTTGTTGGTATTTTATTGAGGATTTTAGCATTTATGTTCTTTAGGAATATTGGCCTATAATTTTCTCTCTTTGCAGTATCTTTATCTGGTTTTGGAATTAAGATAATACTGGCCTTATAAAATGAGCCTGGGAGCCACTTCTTGAATTTTTTGAAATAGCTTGAAGAGGAGAGAGGTGTTAGTACCTCTTGGAATGTTAGGTAAAATTCACCTGTGAAGCCATCTGGTGCAGGGCTTTTGCTTATTGGGACTTTTTTTTTTAAATTACTGCTTCAATTTCACTAGGTGTAATCTGTTTATTTAGATTCTCTTGATTCTTCCTGATTTAATTTAGAAGATTGTATGTTTCTAGGAATTTATCCACTTCGTCCAGGTTGTCTAGTTTGTCAGCATATGGTTGTTCACAATATTTTTTTTTAACAGCCCTTTGTATTTCTTTAGTGGCAGTTATTTCTCCCTTTTCATTTTTAAAAAATATTTTATTATTTTCCAAAGAGAAGGGCAGGGAGGGAGGAAGAAAGGGAGAGAAACATCAATGTATGGTTGCCTTTCACCTGCATCCAGCTATGGACCTGGCTGGAGACCTGGCTTGCAACCTGGTTATGTGCCCTCGCTGGGGAATCAAACCAGCGATCTTTGGGTTTGCAGGCCGGCACCTTATCCACTAAGCCAAATCTCTCTCTTTTTTTCTTGGTGAGTCTGGTTTTGGTTTGTCAATCCTGTTTGTCTTTTCAAAGAACCAGCTCTTGGATTCATTGATCTTTTGTATTACTTTTTGACTCTATTTCATTTATTTCTGCTCTGATCTTTATTATTTCCTTCCTTTTTATTCACTTTGGGCTTTATTGTACTTTTTTCAGTTCCTGTAAATGTTAATTCTTTCTTTCTTCTTCTTCTTTTTTTTTTGAGATAGGCCTATGCTGTTTGTATTTCTTTTCTATCTCCTTCCTTCCTTCCTTCCTTCCTTCTTTTCTTTTCTTTTCTTTTCTTTTCTTTTCTTTTCTTTTCTTTTCTTTTCTTTTCTTTTCTTTTCTTTTCTTTTCTTTTCTTTTCTTTTCTTTTCTTTTCTTTTTTGAGACAGGCCTGTGATGTTTGTATTTCTTTTCTTCCTTTCTTCCTTCTTCCTTCCTTCCTTTTCTTTTCTTTTCTTTCTTTCTTTTTTTTTTGAGATAAGCCTGTAATGTTTGTATTTCCCTCTTAGGATTGCTCCCCAGTGTCCCACAGGTTTTGAATTGTTGTGTCCTCATTTTCATTTGTTTCAAGGTATATTTTGATTTCTTCCTTGGTCTCGTTGACCCACTCATTGTTTAATAACATGCTATTTAGCTTCCATGTCTTTGTATGTTTTTTAGTGTTCTTATGAATTCTAGTTTTCATAGCATTGTGGTCAGAGGTAATGCATGATATGATTTCAGTCTTCTTAAATGTAGTGAGACTTGTTTCATGTCCTAATGTGGTTTATTCTAGAAAACATTCCATGTGCGCTTGAAAAGTTTGTATATTCTGCTTTGGGATGAAATGCTCTGAAGATACCAATTAAATCCATTTGATCTATGTATGTCATTTAAGGCCTCTGCCTCCTTGTTGATTTTCCTCTGCCTTTGAAAATCTGTACACTGAAGTCAATGGGGTGTTAAAATCCTCAAGTACAATTCTTCCTGTCCATTTCTTCCTTTATGTCCATCAAGATTTGCTTCACATGTTTAGATGCACCTACATTGGGTGCAGAAATGTTTACTAGATTTGTATCCTTCTCTTGAATTGTTCCCTTTATCATTATGTAGCACCCTTCCTTGTCTGATAATATAAACTTGGTTTTAAAGTCTATTTTTTCAGATATAAGTATTGCTACCCCAGCTTTTTTTCCTTTCCATTTTCAGGAACTATCTTTTTCTGTCCCTTTACTTTTTAGTTTGTGTATCTTTTGATCATGGGTAGGTCTGTTGGAGGCAACATATATATGGATCTTGTTTTCTTATCTATTCAGTTGTCCTTTGTCTTTTGGTTGGAGCATTTAAGCCATTGACATTTAAGGTAATTCTTGATAAATATTTAGTGCCATTTTATTAGACTGCTTTCCTCTGATTTTTGTTTGTTTTTCTTTCTCTTCTTGTTAAGGCAAGCCCTTTAACATCCGTTGCAGTACTGGTTTTGTGTTAACAAACTCCTTTAGCTTTTTCTTGTCTGGGAAGCTCCTTATTTCTCCTTCAATTTAAAATGATAGCCTCCCTGGGTAAAAAATCTTGGTTGTAGGTCCTTGCATTTCATCACCTTGAATATCTCATGCCACTTTTTCTGGCCTGAAATGTTTCTGTTGTGTAATCAGATGGCAGTCTAACGGTGCTCCCTAGTATATAACTACTTGCTTTTCTCTTGCCACTTTTAGGATTCTCTTCTTGTGTCTAAGCCTGCCATTTTAATCATGATGCGTTTGAGCGTAGGCCTCTTTGGGTCCAACTTGTTTGGGACTCCGAGCTTCCTGGACTTGTCTTTATCCTTCACAAAATTAAGGATGTTTTTGGTTATTTCTTCAAATAGGTTCTTGATCCCTGGCTCACTTTCTTCTCCTCTGGTATTCTGTGATGTGCATGTTTTTCTGTCGTGTTGTCCAAACTGTTTCTTAAGATCTCAGTTTTTTAAATTCTTTTTTTCTTTTTGCTGTTTCTCTTGGGTGTTTTTTTCTACCCTGTCTTCCAAATCACTAATTTGATCCTCTGCATCATCTAATGCATTTACTCCTTTCAGTGTATTATTTATTTCCGATATTGCATTCTTTATTTCTAATTTGTCCTTTTTTTTTTTTAATGGTTTCTATGTTTTTTCCATGCTGTTGAGTATCCTTATAATCCTTACTCTAAACTGTCTGATAAATTGCTTACTTCCATTTCATCTAGTTCTTCTTCTGGAGAATTCTCTTGTTCTTTCATTTTGGGTATGTTTCTTTGTCTTCCCATTTTGGCTGCTCCTTTGTATTTGTTTCTAGGTATTTGGTAGATCTGCAAAGACTGATGTAGGCCTTTGTCAGATGCTACTTGTGACTGGCCCTGAGTTCCTTTCCAGCTCTGTGGCTACAGGCTGGGGAGCCCAGCTTGGGGTTTAGACTCCACATTTCTCAAGGGGAACCCCCACCCCCAGCTGCCGAAATATCCCTGCTGCCTATGGGAACCCAGCCAGCCCTCTCGAGTCTCCTCTGCACTCTGCACCAGTCACATCTTGGCGAAGTGGTTTCTTTCATCTCTCCTTGGTTTATAAGGCTTCTCTACATCTAGTGTTCAGTTGGTTATTCAGGATGCTTTCACTACAGTTTAGTTGTAATTCCAGATTGGTCTTGGGACGAGGTTAGTGTAGCTTCCACTCATTCCCCTGTCATGGTGGGTCTCAGCTTTCTACTTGCTGTACTTTGATGATACCCACCAGATTATTAAGCTCTTTTTAAAACTGGGCAGGTAATAATGATAATTCCAGTTACTGCTTTTGTGGATACTGAAATGTTGTTAACTAGAATGAACCATAATCAGATATTTAAGTCATAGTATAGCATAAATATGGTAACTTTATAATGAAAAAATAAAGTAATCGTCATTATATAATGTTTTAACTGCACTATGGTTATTTCTTTCTGTAGGGCTGTGTGAGAGCTGATTACTGTTTGTTATATTGTTTCTCTTGAAAAGTATATGCAAATTAAAGCTGACAGCATTGGGAACTTGACCCCTTCTCTCAGAACCTCTGCACAGTCTACTGGATAGTCAAAGGAAAATCCTCTCCTGATTTAATATGGGTACTGTTAGATTCCTTGGAAGTGAAAGCCTTTCTTTGATGGCTGAGGAAGAAGTTAAGGGTTAGGAAGCCCTTGGCAATGTACAAGATCTAGGAGAACTACCTCTGTTAACATAGATGGGGCCAGCCATTTGTCCGTGGACTTAATAAATTGAGTGTTAGGAATAATCCCGAGGACATTATTAAGTTAAAAAAAAATGTACAGGAAGCAAAGACTCAGGAGCAGATGTTTCAGGTACAAGTTCAAGGTGGGATATGGAGATACTGTCCCAAATGTAGGCTCTGACCTGTGTGAGGATGTTGGTCACACTATGCCAGGGAGAACTAGATAGAAGCAACCCAACTGAGTTTAAATGCTCATGCATTCATTCATGGCCTACTGTTTTTCAGAGGATGCAGAGATTAATACATGGTCAGTGTTGTTAAGGAGTTGATAAGTAGGCTGTAAGTCTGTATAAGATAGAATGAGACTTATACCTTAAAGAATAGTAGTTGAGAATGTTGATCTTTCAACAGCAGAGCAAATGGTAAGTAGTGTGAGTATAGGAGGAAATATCTTTCCCTTAACCAATGAATTTATGATTAGGCCCTTCTCTTTCTAATATATCTATCTCATCACTTGCCCTTCCTTCTGATAATTTTTTGTTTCCTTTTAAAATAGCTCTACGAGAGATTCCATTTTAAACTATTATCAGTAAGACTTGAATAATTATCTGATACTGGTTAATATAAAGCTACTTATAATGTGACCTTGAGTAATTTGATTAACCACTCCAAGCCTCTATTCTCACCAGTAAAATGGGAGTGAATGTTAACAGACTTAGCTCTAAGATTAAGGATTACTATATGCATTATAGTTGCCTTGCACATAGTAAATTCAGAGTAAATGTTACCTGTTTTAGCGTCAGTGTGGGAAAGGAAGAAGATTGGTAGGAAGGATGCAAGATTTCTAGGAGAGAGCTTTAAAGGTGCTAAAAACAAATTTTGTAATTTCATTATTCTTAACCCTTCCATGTCCAGATAGTTGCCAAATCCTGTTTATTCTGTTTCCTTTTACCATATTGGAATTCTGACCTTTTGCCTCCATTTTCATTACCTTTGGGTGTTTGTCATAATTTCATTACAATAATTTCATCCTGCCTTTAGTCTCTTAACGATCAGTTTATAAAACTCAATTTTGATCATATTGTTGCCCTGTCAAAAAACATCATCATTTTCCCATTAGCTTGCCTTTAACCTGGAGTTCAAAATTGTGCAAAATATGACTTGAATATATTTTTCCTACCCTACATCTCAATATCCTTTGTCATGTATTCTGGGTTTCAGTCATATTCAACTGAGTGTTGTTCTCTGAATGTGGCCTTGAGTTGTTTCGACTCCCTGTTCATTTGGCGTAAATGTGTTTTTGTGTCTCTATGGCCAAATTCTAAAAAGTCTTTTCAAACTAGATCCAATTCTTTACTGTCAACTCTTTAAGTCTTACAGTAAAAAGCAAAACTCTTGTCTTTAATTTCTTAAAATGTTACTCTCCTGTTTTTGTACTTAATGCTTTCTACCTTGTATTTATGATTGTTTGTGTACATCCTTTTTGGCACTAGTTGATGGTAAGTTTCTTGAGAACAAAAACTGTTTTACCCGTCTGTACTTTCAAGCTCCTAGGACAATATTTTGCTTGCAGTAGATGCTCAATAAATCTTTTTTTTTTTTTTTTTAAGAAAATATGTGATTATTTTTGAGATGAAGACTAAATATGATAATGTCCACAGCTGGATAAAAAGTTAACCAATCAAATATGTGAATTATAGTCTATAAAGATTAATAGTTTAAGCAAAGTCCTTTATCTTCAGAATTCTTTTATTTTGGAATTCTTAAATCGTATTTTATAAATATATGAGAATTGTGTATTATATTTCATAAGGTACTAGGTTTATTCCAAGTGCTTTAATTCATGTTTTTATTTAGATATGCCGTTATATCACTAGGCATGTGAATGTATAAATAGCTGTTCCAGATTATTATTATTATTATTATTACTACTATTATTCTGTGTAGCTATTAATAAGCTTTTGGTCTTTATAAAGCTTATACCAGGCCTATGTGATTCTTAATTATTCAGGAAGAGGCTAAAGTAACTTAATATTGTTGCTTCTTTTTCCATTTAATAAAGTGTTTTAACTGCCTAAAGTTGGGGAGAGATAAGGAAGGAATATTCAAGGAAGTTAAGGTCATGAACTGGTAAAGGTCCAGATTAGTCATAACTGTTAAGTCTTGAAAACAAAAGAAACAAAAAAATTCAGTGTCATGTAGTTTTCTTAAGCTGAAATGAGTGCTATTTTTCTCTTAGGAAGAACTGTGCATGATCATTTTCACTGAATTATACTAAGAATGTTTACTGTCTTTACAACTGGGTTCATCCTTTCTAATACTGGGAAACAAAGAGTCAAGTACTGGAATTTTGTGTAACTGTAATGTCACAACTTTCCACACGATGGCAGAAGATCCTTGTATTTGGAAAGAAATGAAAGTGAAAACTGTTTCTGTTCATCTGAAATAGTATTTGTCTTTTCATATTTCCACTAGTTATCTTCATATTTGTATTGTCTCATACAGATATCTTTGCCATTTTAAATATTTTAAGTGCTTTCACTAACTTAAAAATGGAATACAAAAATTTTCTATTTCTTGTATACAACTTCCCCCTACTAATATAATAACCATGCTATTTATTGTCTATGAGGTTTTCTTAAAAATATATATATATATATATAGTGAGAGGGGAAGGGAAAGAGAAAGAAAAACATCAGTGTGTGATTGCCTCTTTCACCCCCCCCCCCCCCCCCCCCCCCCCCAAATGGGGACCTGGCCTGCAACTGAGGCACTTGCCCTGACTGGTGATCAGACCTTGGTTTTGCAGGCCAGGGCCCAGTCCACTGAGCCTCACCAGCCAGGGCTGTAGCACAGCTTTTTTATCCCCTCATCTACTGATGGGAACTTAGGCTTCCAAATCTTGGCTATTGTAAATAATGCTGCAGTGAGCATAGGGGTGCATATATTCTTTTGAAATACTGTTCCGGGTTTCTTTGGATATATTCCCAGAAGTGGAATTTCTGGGTTATAAAGTAGTTCCATTTTTAGTTTTTTTAGGAACTAAACATACAGTTTTCCACAGTGGCTGCACCAACCTGCGTTTCTACCAACAGTGCACGAGGGTTCCCTTTTCTCCACATCCTCACCAGCACTTGCTGTTTACTTATTGATGATAATCATTCTGACAGGTGTTTGGTGATATCTCATTGTCACTTTATATTTCTCTGATTGGTGGGGGTTGGTAGAAGAAGGTAAAGAGGGGATAAATGGGAGGAAGGACATTTGACTTTGGGTGGTGAACATACAATACAATATAGACAATGTATTACGGAATTGTACACTTTAAACCTATATGTTTATTGACCAGTGTCACCCTAATAAATTCAATAAAAAATTTTAAAATATACTTTTTAATTACAACCGGTACTACACTATTAGTTTTAGGTGTATAGCCTGGTGATTAGACGTTTATATACCTGATGAAGTGATCACCCAATAAGTCTAGTGCCCAGTTGACACCATACCTACCTACTTACTATATTATTATTGACTATATTTGCTATGCTGTACTTTACATCTCTGTGACTATTTTTATAACAGGTAGTTTGTACTTTTTAATCCCTGTTACATTTTTTGTCCATCTACCCAACCTTCCTCGCAGCTAGCAACTATTAGTTTTTCTGTGTATCTGTGAGTTTTGTTTTATTCATTTATTTTGTTCTTTAGATTCCACATACAAGTGAAATCATATATTTGCCTTTTTCTGACTGATTCATTTCACTTAGCATAATACCCTCTAGGTTGATCCTGTTGTTGTAAGTGACAAGATCTCATTCTTTTTTATGGTTGAGTAATATTCCATTATATATATTCTATATATAGAATACCTTTTCTATCCAGTTTAAGTTGCTTTCACATCTTGGCTATTATAAATAATGCTGCAATTAATGTGGTACATACATCTTTTCAAATTAATGTTTTTGATTTCTTTGGATAAATACCCAGAAGTGAAATTGCTGGGTCATGCAGTAGTTCTATATTTAAATGTTTGAGGACCCTCCATAATGTCTTCCATAGTGGCTGCTCTAATTTACAATCCCACCAACAATGCGCAGAGTTCCTTTCTTCCCCCACCTCCTTGGCAACACTTGTTTGTTGATTTGATGATAGCCATTTTGAGAGATGTGAGGTGATACTGTGGTTTTAATGTGTATTTCCCTGATGGTTAGTGATGTTGAGCATCTTTTCATATGTCTGTTAGCCATCTGTATGTCCTTTTTGGTCCACTGCCCATTTTTTAATTTGATTGTTATTTGTTTTTTTGATGTCTAAGTTATATGAGTTCCATATGTATTTTGGATATTAACCCCTTATCACATGTATTACTGGCAAATATTTTCTCTCAGTAGGTTTTCTTTTCATTTTGTTGATAATTTTTTTTGCTGTGCTAAGTCCTTTTTAGTTTGATGCAGTCCCATTTGTTTATGTTTTTTTTTCTTTTGTTTCATTGCCTTTGGAAACATGGCTTTGCTTACTATATGATTTGGGGCCTCAAGAAACTTTAGGGTGCACAAGAAGAGTAAGAAAACTATATGCTACATCTCTATTTATGGCAATTACTAGCACTCATTCCTCTTCAGTATTACATTATATGCTAGTTACCCTTTTACTTTTCTGCTTCATTACTAAATTATAATCTGCTTTGGAACAAAATTGTGTGATTATGCTTGTTATCTCTAGCGCCTGCCATCTAGTTTGTGCTCAGTAATGGTGATGTATGAACAGGATATCACATCTAGTTAATTTACTTGTTTTCTACAATTGTGGTATTCAAGCTTTTGATGCATATTTCAGTCATGTGATATATATTATTTTATAAATTCTGAATATGTCTTAACATATTAAGCATAATGTACACTTACGATGGAGTGTTCTTCAACAGTGGATATAAATTTGTATTCAAGTAGTCTCAATACTTTGAAAAATTTTGAGCTAAACTTTAAAAATCTGATTATATTGCTGTTTTTGTAAAGTATGGTATATTTGTCACAACTAATATACCAATATTGATACACTTAATACTAACTGAAGTCCATTCTTTATTTGTATTTGCTTAGTTGTTACCTAATAACCTTTTTTTCTGTCTGGGATCCCATGAAGGAGACCACTTTGTGTTTATTGTCTTTTCCCCTCAGTCTCCTCTAGATGGTGATAGTTCTCAGACTTTCCTTAATTTTGAATACCTTACCAGTTTTGAGGAATACAAGTCAGTTGTTTTGTAGAATGTCCTGCTTTAGTTGGTCTTTGTCCATGTTTTCCTCATGAATAAAATGCTATTATGAGTTTGGGGAAGAAAGTCCGCAGAAGTAAATGCCATTATTATCACACCCTATCAAGGGTATATTATTGCCATTGTTTTGATCTCAGCAATATGATTGATGATGATGAGCTTGTACTAGTAGTTGAAAAACTATCTTCACTCTTATTTTCTTTGTTTGGGTTTACATTGTTAATGTTTTCAACCAGAAGATTTCTTATAGGCTTCTCTTGAAGCCTCCTTAAGCCCTGGCTGGTGGCTTAGTGGATAGGGGCCAGCTTGCAGATCCAAAGGTCACTCATTCAGTTCCCAGCCAGGACACTAACAAGGTTGCAAGCCAGGTCTCCAGCCAGGTCTGTAGCTGGAGGCAGGTGAAAGGCAACCATACGTTGATGTTTCTCTCCCTTTCTTCCTCCCTCCCTGCCCTTCTCTCTAAAAATAATAAGATCTAAACAAACAAACAAACAAAAAACAAATAAAGCCTCCTGAAGCACTTTTTATTAGTTTAATTAGACTAGATAACATAAAATATACATTCACTTAACTGGTCTACCAAACTAGCCTAGTGAGACACTGTACCCCAGAGCAGATCGGGGTGGTAGGGAGAGGCGTCTCTCAGGCCAGTGGCACAGGGACTGGAGAACTAACCTCATACTACTTACTGCCTGAACTCTACATGACTTTCACCACATGATACCATTAGGAGGATGGCCGTGACAGCTGGCAATTCAAATATCAGTAAAGCAAAATGTCCTTTATCTTTTAAATAAAAACTTAAATAAAAATTCCGATATTTTCTTCCCTTGCTGTGATTTCTGTATCCTCAGGGTGCTCACATGTGATTCTGGAGACTAACAGTCTAGAAAACTAGAAGAATTTCAAAGACCACTTTCCTGTCTCCCTAAATTGATTTCTTTTCTAGTCTCCAGACTTCTTTGTTATTTATTATTCCTGTGTGCATGGTGGCCTCATTAGGACATTCTCTTTAATTTCCTGAAAGCAAGACTGGATGTATCCTGGCTCCTACATCCAATTAGTAAGAACCTGGGAATCCATATAGAAATCCAAACCATTGCTGGAGTACTGGACTAATTTTTTTTTTTGGTCAATTGGAAGAGTAATTCTAGGAGAGTGACATTTATATCCTCTTGGAATATAAATTTGAATGCTTTCACTCTTTTGTCTTTAAAAAAATCTCTTTTCATCTTACATACACCTTCCTAGTTTCCCTGTATTTATGAGTAATTCTTTGAAATGGAAAGAGACATGTGTTGTAATGCTGGAAAGAAAGTAGGAAATATGCTTAATATAGACCAGGATTAATTTAAGGAACCAAGTCTACAGAATAAGAACTTAAACTGTGGTTAATTAGGACTGATCATTTTATTTTCAAAGGGAAATTTAAATATTAACAAACTTAAAAAAAATAAACCCATTCATTCTATTTACCATAATTCAAAATTTGATTCATGCAACTTTCTAAAGTGAGGCATATACACACCTTTGGGCATTTTGACATTTTAAATTCTGTGTAGAGCAATACTAGAACAATCTATGCTACCATATAGTTTTCAAATAAATGATTATTTTTTGTTGTGGGGGTTGGGTGGGTTTCTATAATCCTTTTAAGAAAAACATGTACCTTATGTTTTTAGGCTATAATATATTCTATTTTATGTTATACAGTATTATATATAATATACATATTATATGTTACATAGTATACAGTTCTGTTAACTTTACTTATTTTGGCATTTATGGACTATATATTAGAAAATTGTATGTATGTTAAATAATAGTAAATGCTAAATCTCTAAATAAGAGTGGTAAATTGCAAAATTTAATAACAGGTGTTTTGATGCTACTGTGAGAAGAAATTCATAAGACTTTCTAAGTATGGGACATGGCAACATGCCCAAGGAGGTTAATGTTTAATGTCTATCTGACATTTTTTGAGGTCTACCTCCTGAATTCTTTTTTTTTTTTTAATTTTTTTAAAAAATTTTTATTGTTGTATTACATCCATCCCCTTTTTGCTCCCCCCTGAATTCTTTTTTGACTGTATATGTTTTAGCTCATTTTGTGAAACTATTGTTTTTTTAAATATGTAAGCAAGATGAATTCTGGTTTAGGAGTTTGGTTTTTCCCAGTAAAGTTAATGATTACATGTTTTTCCATTTGCTACTTTGCCTTCCCATTGTTTCAAATGATCATTGTTTCAAATGATTTTCTTTTATTCAGATCTATTATCTTGTCAGAGGTTCCTCATTTGCAGCATTATAATTCAGGAGAATAATTGCATGGTGTTAAATACAATTTGAATAGATTTCTGTTGACTGTGTTACTTTTCATTTTTAGCTTGAAAGTAATCTATAGTTATTTTCACTTTTACTGCTCCCAGATGTTAATGCTCAAACTCTGCCTCAGGTGTAATTCTCTTTATAAGCTAGATATATTCTAGCAAAGATAAATGTGAGTATATATAATTCCATTTACCTAATGATTTGTATTGTGATATTTAAGATTTAGCGTGTGGGGGTGGCCATCATGTATTGCTCTAAATAACTTACTGAACAGAATATAGTATAAAGAAAGTTCTTTATAGCAAAATAACATGCTTATCTTCTAGGTTCCTTAGACTCTAGGTCTATATTATTCATATAATTAGTACCAACTTCTGTAACAAATAGTCCCAAAGTGTCAGTGGCCAAATAGAAAAGTTTATGTCTTGCTCTGGAAAAGTGTGTAAAGATGTTCCTGTTTAGGCAGCTTTCCTGAAGGGACCTTCTCTGAGCGCCTGCTCTCAACATTTGAAGTTTGTGGCCGTGTGTGTGACCTTTTAAATTGCAGAAAGGTGTGTGCTTTTCAAAACTCTTACTCCTCAAAGCGTCTCATCCACCAGCCTTTCCTTCCAAGTCTTTTGATTAGTCTGTTTTTTGCCTCACCTCAACTGTTACCTCCTGTCCTAAACATGAGAGACTTGCGTGGTTTTGCCAAATGATTCCAGGTGCCCCTACCTCCCAGTACTGGAGAGTTCTCAGTCTGAGGAGATAAAGGCAAGCCCTTTGAGCTACTCCTAAGTCACCACAGGTCGCAAAAAACAATCTTAATTCTTGGAGAATAAGATGTGTTCGTTTCCCTCTGGTACTGGGAACATGAGCTGTTGTCGTAAAACTACGAACTGCTCCTCTGGAGAGCGCGGGGCAGCGCTAGAGTGAGTTCAGTGCCGCAGAGCTCTCTGGCCGCGATTCAGCTCTTGTGTGTTGACTGGATGCTTACTGGGGTCGCTGCCAGCTTTCCGTTGTTTCCCAGCGTTCTGAACTAGTTGGTTGGACAGTTTTTGCCATGTATTTGCTGTTCGTGGAGAGTTGAACCGTTGGACCTTCCTCTTCCACTACTTGCTGACATCTGGTCCTAAGATGTTTCATGTTTGAGAACGATTTTATCCTGAGGACACTGGGAAGGGAAGATGATGGTGACAAAGACACATTACCCTCTGGATCCTAACAGAAGCACAGGTGGAGATGCACTGTAGGTAATTGAAGATAAGGGACGGGAGGGAAAGGCAGAGGTGGCCGAAGTGTGAGATTAGGTTTTAGACTTGGTAAGGTTGAAACTCTGGAATTTAGAATTGAATTTGTAGAAAGAAGAACAAAGGGTTGCCAAGGCCTTAAGTTTGGAAAATAGTCTACAGTCATTGTGTAAAAGGAAACCTGTGAAATTTGTGCAGGAAAGAAAACCCTTTTCTTTTTTTGGATGGGAAAATTATTTTTGGAATTTGGTGAAAAGTAACACATCTACTTGTGCCAATTTGTCAGCTCTTAACAAAACACAATTAGCTGCTATTGGTTGGGACTGGAGGAAGGAATGATTACAGTAGCAGCGTTTCTCTGCTTAGGTTTTATCAGAGACTCACTGATTTGTACTATCAGGCACACAGACCTAAATAGTCAGTGTCTTCTTTATTCTGTGACCATTTTATCACTTTGCTGATTTCTTTCCCCTCCCCAAACTGAGGTGGTTTGTCTCTAGCTTCCGTTAAATTAGAGTTTTAATCTCTGCTGAATCAACTTGAACAATTTCTTCACATTCTCCTTTTCCTTTCAGTCTCCACTTCTCTTGTATTTACCACTATTTATTTACAGGCCTGAAGGCATTTATGAAAATGAAATAAAACTTATCAAAAATGGCAATGTATTTTGTCAATATCCAGGATGACATACCAGGGGCCTTAATTATTTGGAATTGCCAAAAATCCCATTAAATTTCAAAAGTGTAATATATAACTATCAATAGAATGAATCATAACCTTGGGAATTTCAAAATAATTTATCTCTAGTGACTTACAAGTTATTTCTTTTTAAAAATCAACCCATAATTAGACTGTAAAAGAAAGGATATGATTGTGAAATTTTTAATTGCTCCCTAAGTGTATTTTACCAAAGTAATAATGTTGTTGTTGTTGTTGTCTTAATTGGAAAAGCAGGGTACTAGGCTATAGTCTGTGTTATTGAAAGTGGAAACACCAAAAGCATTTCCCCTAAGCATATTGGTTAAATAATGTTAACAATTTATCTGTCCATTAATGAAGAATAGAGAGTTTGAGGCAATTCTATTTATAGAGTTAAATATTCAATTTTGTGAATATGTATTTTAAAAATATTCATGTTCTATTTATTGCATGAGGAAATAGTGTAAAAACTTATATCATCTATATGCACTAGAGATTATGTGCATGCCTTAAAAGCTGACCTCATTACAAGGCCAGGGCCTAACCCAGGGGAGTGGGGGAACTTGGTGAGGGATGTAGGAGCATAAACCCTATGGAGTACAGCATCCTACTTCCCTGCATTCTCACTCTCACATTCATTCATTCATTCATTCATTCATTCTCTCCCTCCCTCCCTCCCCCTTCCCCCTCTTTCCCTACCTCAAAGATATACCAACTGATTTTAGAGAGAGAGAGGGGAATATTGATGTGATAGAGAAGCATTGATCATTTGCCTCAATCAGGAATTGAACCCACAGTCCTTTGGTGTAGGGGATGACACTCCAACCAAGGCTGTCTGCACTTTCTTAATGTCTCAATATAACCTTACAAAACTAGAAAATGAGAAAGGTGAGAAAGCATACTGGTAGGGTTCCTCTAGACTTAGTAGGTAGCATAAGAGATAGATCTAGCTTACACAGTCATGGTCTCATTCTTCTTGGAACCTGTAGTGACTTAAGATTTTTAGTAGCTATGGTGGTTCGGACCACCGCTTGCTTAAAACTGTAGTCTAGAGCCCTGGCTGGTGCACAGTGGATAAGGCGTCAGCCTGTGAATCTAAAGGTCGCTGGTTTGATTCCCAGCCAGGGCACATAACCAGGTTGCAAGCCAGGTCTCCAGCCAGGTCCGTAGCTGGAGGCAGGTGAAGGCAACCGTACATCGTTGTCTTTCTCCCTCTCTGCCTCTCTCCCTTCCTCTTTCTCTGGAAATAATAAAAAAATCTTTTTTTAAAAAATTTAAAAACAAACAAACTATAGTCTAGTTGGTTAGACTACTTTTGGAAAGAAATCTTAAGGTCCACTTTAGCTCAGTGGAGTGTACATCAAATTTAACTTGTATGTCTCTTCATTATTATGATAATTGAGGATTGTTAATTAATGGAAATAATTTTTACATTTCATTGAGGATTTTAAAATTATATTTATATATTTATATTTATGATCCCTTTAAAGATAAGATTCTTGGTCCTATTTTAAAGTTGTTTTATTTAGAAAATTTAAGACTGCCAATGAAGTGGCAGATTTGTTGTGTAAAAGGGAATTGGTTTTCTTAAGCTGACTTTACTACAGTGTAGAATTACATTTATGAGAAATAAACCAGAGGTTACAGTGGTGCTTAAGATCTGCTATGTAGGCTGCTCCATTATAAATGATTGGGGATTACATATTTATAGTTTTCATTTGAGTCATTTCAGGGATTGGCCATCATGGAAATGTGTTCTTATTTTGATTGAAGTCTAGAATTTTTTTATAAAGGTAAAATTACTTGCTATATATAAATAACATAATATGCATCTCTTTGTTTCTAGTCAATCTAGGCTGACATGTCTATGTCCATAAATTTCCCAGAAACTTTACTGTGCTAAACATATATAAAACTGTATACTTCCCACAATAATTTCTATAACAGTTCTCAATAATCAAGAGACATACAGGTCACGAGTGGTTAAATTTGATGTACACTTCACTTAGCTGAACTGGACCTTAGTTAGCATCTTTTTTCAAAGGTCGCCTGACTGGCTAGACTACAGTTTTAAGCAAGGGAAATGGAAACCACTGTAACTACTAAAAATCTTAGTCACTACAGGTTCGAGGAAGAGACTGCAACAGCATAGGGTGGAACACTGTCTCTCATGCTGCCTATTGAGTCAAGAGGAACCCTACCAGCATGCTTTAATTCTTAATTAATAATAAATTAGACATCTGTCATTTTCACCCTGAGAGCATATTGAACTCATTAAATTTGCATTTCAATATAATGAATAAAGATTTTATTGAGGAAAGTAATCTTCCTCCAAGCCATTTATGCCATGTGAATATGTTCATATTTTTGTTTAAATCTTACCTTTTGTGACAGCATGGATCTACCTGGAGAATATTATGCTAAGTGAAATAAGCCAGTTAGAGAAAGACCAGTACTATATAATTTCACTTACATGTGGAATTTAATGAACAAAATACACTAATAAAGTGGAGACAGACCCATGGATCCAGAGACGGACAGCCGTCAGAATGGGGAGGGTGTTGGGGCTGGGTGAGAAGGGTGAGCAGATTAAGCAAGAAAACAGGTCTGGTGGACACGGACAACAGGGATGAGGATTGCCAGGGGGGGAGCGGGTGGGGGCTAGGAGAGGATAAAGGGGGTAAATGGTGATGGAAGGAGACTTGACTTGGGGTGGTGAACACACAGTACATGATGTGTTATAGAATTGTGTACCTGAAATCTGTATCATTTTATTGATCAATTTCACCTCAATAAATTCAATAAAAATATAACAGTATTCTAAGATATATGCCAAAGTTGAATAAAATTACATAAAATCTTAAGACACTGATCTTTATAGTTACTTTAGTTGTACGCTGATAATTTCTTAGAAAATGTAACTAAATAATAATTATCCCTATTGAAATTTACTTGGCTGCTAAGCTGAGCTCCATTTGATGATATGGCTTTCTTCTCCAACAGACATTCACTTGATTTCAGTAATGTTCTAGGGTACATGTTAGCTTTTTATCTTTAGAATGGAAATTGATTTTTACAAATATTGGTGCGAAGTGTTAGGTTTTGGGGAGTCAACGGGGATAGAGAAAGCCAGCAGTCAAATATTGAACAAGGTGGTTTATTGAGTATGTGACACAGGCTGGGGTCAGTGCAGACTGAGTTTTAAGGAGCTCTGAGACTAGGTTAACTAGGACTGGAAAGGCCAAGTTGCCCCTTACACAGCCAGCAGGTTGGTGGTTGGGCAGTTGCCATCTCCCGACAGTGGCCTGAGTCTAGGACAGCTGGTGGCCAGGGCAGTTGGAGTTGATCCTGAGAACAGGGAAGTTGCCAAATTCCTGTTTGCGGATAAGGACACAGGCAGTCACTGGTGCCAGGGGCAGATTTATTTGGTGTCAGGCTGTCCCTGGCACCAGCAGTGACTGTGGAGGCTGCTACCGCCAGGCCTGGATTCCTGGAGCCACCCAGGTCTTATGCCTGAGATGAAGTGTTTAACATATATGTGACACTTAAAATATTGGTAGTTTTTGAGTCCTTTATTAAATCTCAAGCTGTGTTTCTGGGCTATTGTAAAGTTATTTAACCTCGAATTAAAAATAATCCATAGTTTCTTTTGCTTTATTGACATTTATGGACATGTACTACAGAAGATGTTCTATGGCTTTTGTGTTTATAAGAATTGGGAAAGGATGAGTCAGAGCTGTCAAAAGTATATGACATTGTCAATACGCATACTTTTTTATGTTACAATATTTGTTCTTTGTAACTTACAGGTAAGAAAGATACTTTTATTTGGTGAAAAGCTCTCCAGGGTATACCTTCCATACTACTATTTTCATTAAACACTTAAAGTATTTCAAACTTATCAGTTCCTGGATAGTAGAGGGCGAAATAAAGAGCAGCATTTATAATTATCAGCCCTTTCTTCCCAGGTAGTTAAGCAGACCTGCTCTCCTGCATGGGCTGTGCTTAGCAGAAGGTTGCATCCTGTCTGGAAATGGACAGGATGCAACCTTTGTGAAGGAAAGAGTTGGGAAAAGAGAATGTTCAACCATGCTGGGGGCCGGAAAGCCCTGAAAGTCTTAAGTTTAGACTAGATTCTGATGCACTGACACAGTAACCTTGGTCAACTTCTTAAGGCCTTGAATGGGAGAAACTTAGCTACACAGGCAGCGCAGGTGTTGCTTTCGGTGGTGGCCAGCAGGAGAAAAATCAACCCCTCCCAGGACAGGGGCTCCTTTTTTAGGAGGTTAATAGTAAAACCATATGGTAGGTAGTCAGATAGACCACCAGAAAGAACAATGCATTTCTAATTAACAGATAACATCAGACAGTTTTCTACACTCTACATTAGTTCATGAACCTCCTTCCTGGGCATGGTGCTTACCTCTGGGCACATTGGTTTTCTGGGTTGTCAGCCAAGACTGAGGCTACAGGGCTAGCCAGCCGTAGGCGGTTAACAGTGTCCCGCATTTCCCGGAGGCCTTGACCGCCAGAGCCAGTTGCCCCTGTGCTTCGCCTACAGCTGCTATAGTAGTGGCCCTCAAACTTCAGGGTACACATGAACCATCTCTGTTTTTAAAACCCAGATTGCTGGATCCCTCTCGAAGTTTCTGATTCTGTAGATCTGGGATGAACCTGAGAATGTGCATATTTAACAAGTTCCCTGGTAAGCTGATGCTGACTGTTCTCTCTCTTAAAGACTGAAGACAGATAAGGCTGACAGGAAAATCAGAAGGAAGACTTTACTTGAGGAAATAAAGGCAGATTAGAAATCAAACAAGTAATTAGGGAATAAGGTCTACCTACCAGAAAGACTATCATTAAAAATTCTTTTTATTTTTTGAAAGTTTTAATTACATGTTTCAAAAGTCAAGTAATACCAAAACATTTATAATAAAAAACATCATTATCCTATCATATTTCTCCTCATTCCTGCATTTTTTCCCCAGAGGCACTTTTAATTCGTCAGTTGTAAGTCACATGATCAGATAGATGTCAGCTGATAGATCTCTCACATACAAAATGCCTTTTGAGTATATGCATATTACCTATAACAAAGCAAAATAAATTTGTAAGAATCTGGTTGAAGTACAGAAACAGTAAAGAATACAGACTTCTGGTATGCAAATGAGAAATCATTTTGAAATAATATTTGTAAAATGTCATTGATAATTGGCCTTACTATCAATTTGTTGTCTAACATCAGGTTTTTTTTAAGTGTGAATCTTGAAATATAAAGGGTTTTGATAGCTGCAGTTCAATCTTAGTCTCCCTACCTTCCCTGTAAAGTTTTAGGTCGGTAAACAACAGTAAAGAGGGCATTTCAGGTGGAGAGAATAGATGGAGTAGAAGTTTAGAGTCAGGCTAAAGCAGATACAGAGATGGATCTAATGAGAAAGGGGATTCGGTATTGACTCAGTTTCTTCATGCATTGATTGCTTATTGTATATTATGGGACTAAAACTTCTTCCCTGCCACATAGGAGCTTCAGATCTAGTGGTTGTGATAAATATATAGTAAAAAATTAATAAAACTGTGACAAATGTCAGAGCATAGAAAATAATTTGGGCTACCTGGCGCTGGTTGATAGAATTTAAATTGGATCCAGTGGGAAATATGACACCATTATGGTTTCTAACATAAGGGAATGAGTGAAGAATAATCGCATTGTTTCTGAATGTATAGTGGCAAGATGATAATTATCTCCAGACTAAATTAAAGGTGTGTTGATTGATAGTTCTTTTATAAAGCTATGACAATTCTACCGCTAGTCATCTTATTTGTTTGAGTTGTTCACAGTGACTTACATAGTGAGGCTGAGGAGTGAAACTAGTCTACACGTTTGAGGATGGAGGGAGGACAGACTACCATAATTTCTTGTAACTTACTATAGAAGCAATGTTTCAACTATATAAATAATATAGTGAACTCTATAGGAAAGATGATAAATAGTGTAGTTTAAAATGATGTTATACATGGCTACAAGGAAACTTAACAGAAAACAGTAGCTTGGAGTTCTTTGATCAGAGATCTAATAACTCACTTTTTAAAAGATTTAAACTGTAACTGGCTGAAAAGCAGAGAGAGAGAGAGACTGTCTCCATGAAAATCATCCCCTGAATACAATGGTTTTTGTTACTTATTTCTGTCTTTATATTTATCATCAGATGCAAAAGTTTATACATATGTAAAACAGCAACATTTTATCCTTTAAATAGAAATAAAAGCTAAAGGAAATTGGCGTGATAAATTTACTACAGAGACTATTAGTTTTAGTGATACAGGTTTTACATGTATATAGGGAAAGGAAAAGAGGGAAGCATGAACAGCCTTAGAACTGCTTTTAGGTTGAATTTTTATTTATATTTATATGTATATTTAAAATATATTTCTTGACATTACATGAGGGTACCTGAAAGAAAAATTCCTGCTTTTGTTTTGTTGTTTTCATTTTAGTTACTGTTTAGTATTTCATTAGTGTGTTTTAAAAATATTTTATTCATATGAAAATTAATAATTTGACTTTCAAATATAAGAATTGGCTGCCTTTTAAATTTTTTGATTAAAATATTTAAATGATCATAGGGAAGATTTCATAAACAGTATGAAAGAGAAGTGAAAATCACCCTCAAATAATTGTGTTTATATTAAACCTTGCAGAAGTGCCTCATTTTATAGGGAGAGATCAGGATCTGAAACCTGATGTTAGATTTGCATGCTTATTCATTCAGTTTTGCCAAGCCCTGTGAGCTTTTTTGAAATGTGAGAGGAATACAGACTGCTTTGCTAAATTGGGAATTTCCCTTTTGAAACAAAATTTGTCAGGTGAACCGAGAACATGGGTTTTGGTTGGCCAGCATATTGTGCGTTACACATTTTATCCCCTTTCCTATTTAATAATTGTTAAGCTTGGAAGACGTGTGTGTAGGCATGTTTCTTTGCCTGCTAGTTCTTGCCTTCAAAGTACAACATAACCTGCCTAAAGTGTGTGCCGTAAGAAATGCGTAGAGTGCTGGAGGGAGCACCAGAGGCAAACTTGGGACAGGCAGACAAGTGTGTGAGAAGAAAGTGCCATTTGAGCTGATTCTTGAAGTCTTCTACTATGCCACTGCATGGGGTAAGGACATTCCCAGGAGAAGGAATGCATGCCTGTGGTTGCATGAGTAAGCAGGGGATGTATTTGGGAACTCCAGTATATATATTTTTCAAATATTTTATTTACTTACAGAGAGAGAGAAACATCAATTTGTGAGAGATAAACTGATCGGTTTAACAGTTAAATTTATTAGGGTAACATTGGCTAATAACATTATAGTACAATTCTATAATACATCATTTGTGTATTGCATTGTGTGCTCATCACCCAAAGTCTAGTCTTCTTCTGTCACCATATGTTTGACCCCTTTTGCTTTCTTCATCCTCCCCGCCTCTCCCCTTCCCCTTGGTAACCACCATCCTGTTGTCTGTGTCTGAGTTTGTATATTTGCTTTCTATTTTATATTCTACATGAGTCAAATAATGTGATTTTTGCTCTTTGACTTGTTTCAGTTAACATGATATTCTCAAAGTCCATCCATGTTGTCACAAATGGCAGCATTTTATCATTTTTTGTGGCTGAGTAGTACTCCATTATACATATATATCACATCTTCTTTATTAAGTCATTCATTGAAGCATACCATAGATTGTTCCCATGTCTTGGCTATTGTGAATAATGATGCAATTCATGTAGATGTAAATATTGTTATGAATCAGTGTTTCCAAAATTTTCAGGGCGATACCTAGAAGAGGAATTGCTAGGTCATATGGTAGCTATATTCTTTATATTTTGAGGAACCTCCATCCATACTCTTTTCCATAGAGCCTGCAACCAGTTGACATTTTCACCAGCAGTATAGGAGAATTCTTTTTCTTTACATCCTCTCCTGCACTTGTTATTTCTTAGCTAATTGATAAACAGTCATTCTGACAGATGTGAGATATCTCATTGTAGCTTTGATTTGCATTTCTCATAATAGCTAGTAAAGTTGAGCTTCTTTTTATATGTCTATTGGCTATCTGTATGTGAAGTTGAGCTTTTTTTATAGGTCTGTTGGCAATCTGTATGTCTTCTTGGGAAAAGCGGCCATTCAGGTTACCTGCCCATTTTTTTAAAAATTAGTTTATTGATGTTGTATTACAGTTGTCCCATTTCCCTCTATTGCTCTCCCTTGCCCTGCCCACCTCATCCTCTCTTTGTATTAATCCCTTATCAGAGGTATTATTTACAAATATTTTCTCCCACTCAGTTACCTTTTTGTTTCAGTGATGGTTTCTTTAGCTATGCAGTAGTCTTTTAGTTTGATGTAGTCCCATTTATTTAGTTTTGCTTTTACTTCCTTTCAGTGCTATTCTTCTAAGAGGTTTATTATTTTTGAAAATAGTTATTTTATATGAAGATGTGAATGTTGGTAGATATAATCCACATAAACCAAAACAAAAATATTGTTTAAAAACATTGTTCACTTTTTTCTAAGTACAAATGAGTTCTGAGACCAAAGAGTTTGAGAACCACTGAGCAGAAAAGATACCCTATGAAAATATCATCAGTACAAAATAAGATATGGGAGAGTATGGATCTTTTTATAAAGTGGAACAATCAAAATGATAAGTTATAAGGTGAAAATATCAAAATTATAAATTATAAATCCTTAAAACTAGATTAAAAAGTAGGTATATTTGAAAATTAGGCATTTGACATTGTGTAAGGGTACTTACAAAGATACATAATCACCAAGAGAAAAATACCTTTACAAAATATTAGCTGTTGGCCTTGGCTGGTGGTACAGCGGATAAGGCGCCAGCCTGCAAACCCAAAGGTTGCTGGTTCAATTCCCAGCCAGGGCAACATAACCAGGTTGCAGTCCAGGTCTCCAGCCAGGTCTGTAGCTGGAGGCAGGTGAAAGGCAACCATACATTGATGTCTGTCTCTCTGCCTCTCTCCCTTCCCCTCTAAAAATAATAAATTAAAAAAAAATATTAGCTGTTTATACTTCTCACAGTAATGATGTACTATATGTATTTAAGTCTAATCAAGATGTCCAGTTAATTAGAATGCCTGATAAGTTTATTGTTTTTCAATGTCCTGTGTTAATGCATCGTAGTATAGGTTTGATTCTATTTCTATAACAATGAAGTATTGTACAAATTATTAAGGCAAATTATATCACAAAAGAATAAATTAAAGTTGCTATATAGAGCATAAAATGTACCTCCATAGGTTTTGAGATGATCAGGAAAATGTATTTTTAAAATTACTTGCCTGAATATATTTTTAGGTGGGGAAGACTGCCTTTAGGTAAAATAAGTTATATAATATTAACTTCAAGCACATACTATAATATTGTTAACTTTAAGCAATGTTATTAAGCTTCTAGGAACTTCTGGATGGATTGTGTAAGTAGGAATGTGTTTGCAGTGACTTCTCATTTCTGCCATCGTGACAGATTTGATGTGTATGTATCAAAGGGCAAGGACATGCAGAATTTATGTAGATAGTTTAGAGAACATTTGTGAACCAGGTCTTACCTACATTTCTTGACTTCTCTAACCAAGAATCTTCCATGGTCTTATTTTTAGTATCCCTGACGCAACAAACACTTTCTTTTTTTGGCAGGGGGGACGTTTACTGTAAATGTAAATAGCAACTAGCTAGCTCATCCCTGGAGTCCCGAGTCTGGCTACTGCACAGGGCAGAGGCATGTGGGGACTTCCTTCTAAAGGGCCCGGCTTCATGGCCACCTGATAAACACACGTATGCTGACATGAGCACAGCTTTGTACTCTTGTTTGTTTTCTGACAGTCAGTGTGGTGCGTTGTGTGTGTTTGGGGGCTAGAAATGGCACAGGTTATTTTTTGATAATATTTTTTTGTGCTAAAAGAATGGATAACCAATGACTTGAAAATGATAAAACTCGGTCTAAGAGAGCCAAGAAATCAAATTTATTATCATTGTCAAAACAGATTCCTCTTTTCTGTATTACTGACTTGAGCAGCTTTCCTTCAGATCCCTAAGGTGTCTTTGAATTTAGTTTTTGTAATTCAGGTAACTTTCAGGTTTTTTACAGAGGGGATTTTTTGTTGTTCCTTGAGGAGGTATGGCATTTTTAATTAATTCTCTAAGGCAAGCTTGATTAACTGCTTTAAACAAGTTTGTTGGTTCAGTGTTGCCAATAAAATACAACCTTTCTCCCCAAATTGTAACTTTTTTCTTCTAGATCTAGTAGTTATCCTTCAGTATAAGTTGTCCTTATAACTTAATTAGTGCAAATAATTATAATTTGCCAAAGCTCTGAAAAATTACTGTTATTTTAGCTTTCCAGGAAATTAATGGGCAAAATAGCACCATATATGCCTGTCTTGTAAGGGAATTTGTAATTCGATTTATGTAGTTCACAAGAAGGAGGCTTCTTAAACCATTTAGGAGCCTATGATAACAACTTTTATAAATATGAATATCCGTTTGTGAAGCAATTATTTACAGAGTTTGACAGTTTGGATTTTCAGATACCATAACTTCTTTTTTTTTTTTAACTTTATTGTTGTTGTATTACATCCATCCCCTTTTTGCTCCCCTCTGTCCCCCTCCCCACTCACCCATTCCCCCCAAAGTCAATCCCACCTGTTGTCCATGTCCATGGTTCCTTTATACTAGGTTCTTGTCTAAGCTGCTCCCCTTCTTTGCCTCTACCTCCCCCCTCCCCCCAACCCCTTTCCCCCTGACCACTGCAGGCCTATTCCTTGTATTCATATACTTGGTTCTG
>PVIW01003415.1:0-101497 GCA_004026585.1 Noctilio leporinus | reverse complement strand
TGTAATGGGTGAGATCATATGCAGATACCATAACTTCTTATAGTAGAGGTCCCCAACCTTCTTGGCAAAGTAACTGTTTTCGTGGAAAATAATTTTTCCATTGACCAGGGGCAGGAAGATAGTTTTGGGATGGTTCAGACACACTGCATTTACTGTGCACTTTTATTTCTATTACATTGTAATATATAATGAAATAATTATACAACTCACCATAATGCAGAATCAATGGGAGCCCTGAGCTTGTTTTCCTATAAATAGTCCCATCTGGGGGTGATGGGAGACAGTAACATCCAAAGTGTGTTGCTTATGCCCACTCTACTCCATAATCTCATTTAGGTTGCTGTCACTACAGAAAACGCTGCTTCACAAAGATAGGATGTTGCAAATGGAAGTAGGTTTGTCAGTGCTTTTGTGGCAATCTCTGCATCCATCTCTTCACAGAGTAGCACAGGCAGATGTAAGTTAAGGGCAGGTACTTTAACATGGTTGATAATTCTAAAACGTTGCAAAACTTCTAAGTTCAGGTGACATTTTAAGGCTGGACAGCATTTCTCTATGGATGACACAGTGCATAGACTCATGTTCAGAAGCGACCTCTTTGACCCTGAGTGGTGAGGCCAGAAAGCAGTCCAGTTATGGCAGCCGCTCCAGCTGTGCATAAAATGACCAATTACGTTTTCCTGATGTGTAATCATTCAGAGATTTGAATAGTTCTGCAGCTGTGGTGTTGGTTGGCAACAAAAGTGCATGCAACATTCTCATGCATGTCCTCCTGAAAGATATATTACACAAGAACAAGCATTTCTGCCTTGTCAACATCAGTAGGCTCAACCATCTGGATTGAGTACCATGGTGACTCATTAATCTTCTCTAATAATTGTGTTAATACTCTGCTGTTTTATCGATTTGTCTAGTTTACCATGCTAGCTGAAAGGGGAACATGTGTCACCTTTGGAACTGCAGCCTCTCCTAAAATATCGTGACAAATGTCTTTGGCAGGGTCAACTCTTCACCAATAGCAAAGGGCTGCTTAGCTTGAGCAGTGCGGTGAGCCACCAAGAAGGGTGTTCTCAGTGCAGACTCATTGATGAGGTTGTGGCCTTCAGTAATGGCTTCTGTTCTTTGTGGTCATGTTTTTGTCTTCAAAAACTCCAACGGCGTGTCCTTTAATGCAGGGTGCTTGGTTTCCCTGTGGTGGAGCAGTTTTGACGGTATCATGGCTTTGTTGGATAGCCGGTCACCACAGATTGTACAAAAGGGGCTTGGAGAGTGGGAATTGCCTCCTGCAAAGAACCTGTAATTTAAGTAGGACTCATGATACTTTCTTTTATTTTTTAAATATATTTTATTTAGTTTACTCTTACAGTTGTCCCAATTTTCCCTCCTTTACCCCCTCCACCCAGGACCCCATTCCCTCCAGCAATGCCCCCCTTAGTTCATGCCCATGAGTCATGCATATAAGTTCTTTGGCTTCTCTATTTCCTTTGTTCTTAACATCCCCCCATCTATTCTGTAACCACCAATGTGTACTTTTTTTTTTCCCTTTCACATCCAGACAATTTACTATTTAATTACTGCCTTCTGTCAGCTACTCAAATCAAAGCTTTCTTTTCATTATTCCAAAATGCCTATGTTAATTCATTGCCTAAATAAATAAATAAATAAATCTGTTTAAGGTGGAAGACTCCAAAAAGAGTAAGTTGTAGTTCCAGTAGCTTAAAATAGAGTTGTATTATTGGAGGGGGAAAATCTGACTCAAAAACCAAATTCATTTTTTACTATGGGTTTGGCACTGTCTCTTGGACAACTTTCCCAAAAGTGAGTTCTGCAATACACCATTTCTGTGATATATTTCACGAAAATAGCATTCCAGAGTAAAGTAAGTATTAAAGAAGAAAAAAACTGCTTAATCTTGCTACAATATATCTAAAATACTATCATTTAACATGTAATAATTATGTAAGCTATTGGCATATTTAAATTTTTTTGTATTAACTCTTCAAAACCCAGTATGTACTTTAAATATGTGTAAAAATATGTATGAGTGTAAATGTATTTTTGCATGTATTTGGTAATATTGCAATTCATATTACTTAAATTAATGTAGGTATTTTCTTTTAAATATTGCTTTCTTTTTGTTGGCAATCTTAGAGTCGTCAGTCTCATCATTGGGTCTTCCCCTCTTTTCAAAGAAGCTCTCCAGTAACACTTGTTTTTTACTCATTTTGGCTAGGCTTAGCCTGTGGGCTTACCAAAACTGTGCCTGAGACAAGTGTGCAATGGGAGGAGGTGGAAAATAAAATAATGGGCAGGCCACACACAGACTAAAGTAAGTGTCAGATTCTGACCTAAAGCCTGCCGCCAGATGCAGCTGTGCAGTTGAAGTGCATCAACTCACTTGCCACCATAAAACCTGCTACCAGATGCATCTTCATCATGACTTGCCAGTCACTGACAGGATTCTGCGAGCAACTGATTTATTATGGTCTCTGTGCAGTCAGACCTCTGCTAATAATCTGTATTTGGAGTAGTTCCCAAGTGCTTACATCGCTGCCTCCACTCCACTTCAGATCACCAGGCCTTAGATTCTCATAAGGAGCATGCAGCCTAGACCCCTTGCAGGCACAGTTCCCAGTGTGGTCACGCTCCTTTGAGAATCTAATGGAGGTGCTGATGTCACAGGAGGAGGAGCTCAGGCAGTAACACAAGGGATAGGGAGAGGCTGTAACTACAGAGGACCCTTCATTTCGCCCCCTCACCTGCCACTCATCTGCTGTGTGGCACCCACCACTACTGGCCCGTGGCCCAGGGGTTGGGGATCCCTGTCTTTGTGAATCAAAAGTACTTCTGACTGTACTTTGGGGTTTCGTTGCAATTTTGTTTTAAAGAACAAAGAAATGCAAATAGTAGATATGTGATTAAAGTAATGAGAACTTGCATTTACTTTTGTTAATCTTTACAGCCGAATTAAGTACAATAGGCAAGTTGATTTGGTCTCTGCTAGAAGGACATCAGACCTATAACTTTTCTCCATTCCAGAATTTCTCCTTATAAGCTTTTGTTTTCTTTCACTCCCATTTAATTATTTATTATGAGATCAAAACAGTACAGAGGGGAGATGTCCGGAACAAATGTTAATGCCCAAACTTTTGTGGGCATCCTTCTGCTTCTCTTAATTGCATGCATGAGGTCTCTCCCGAAAGTATTGGCCATGCAAACTGTTACATTGACTCAACACTTTAGGGATAGACCTTGTATGTTTTAAAAATGTGTACAAATTTATCTATGTCACAGAATGTTATATAGTTATATGTATGAGGTCTTTCCCAAAAGTATCGAGCCAATGTCAATATTATTAAAACAGTTTGCCGATACTTTTGGGACAGACGTGTACAAATTGCACTGTATTTATGTATTCAACAAGTTGCTTTTTTTTTACTTGTCTTGGGCAACTTTACATGTCAATCTGTGTTTAACTTCTTTCTTTTTAATTATTGCATACTAATCTATAGTGTACATATACCATAGTTAATTTGAACAATGGTTTCCTTTTTTCTATATAAACAATGTATTTCTTTAAGATCTGAATGGGTCCAATAGCTTTTCTGCCCTGGTATTCCTGTTACTCACATTTATGGTCTCAACTCTCTAATATCCATAGATCTGTTTTATTGATTCTTAGCTTTCTGTGACTTGCTCACCATCCCATGTTGAAATTCCATTCTCTTGGCTTTTTGACAACTCTGCTCCTTATGGCCATGTTAAAAAATTGTGGCTCAGCCCTGGCTGGTAGCACAGTGGACAACGCGCTGGCCTATGAACCCAAAGGTCGCAGGTTCGATTCCCCAGCCAGGGCACATAACAAGATTGCAAGCCAGGTCTCGAGTCAGGTCTGTGGATGGAGGCAGGTGAAAAGCAACCATACATTGGTGTCTCTCTCCCTCTCTGCCTCTCTCCCTTCCCCTCTTTCTAAAAAAAATAATGAAATAAAATCTTAAAAAAAAAAAAAATTGTGGCTCAGATTTGTACCTAAGAATCAGGCAGTGTCAATTTTTGAATGCCAGGCATGTAAGAAATTGCATTCCACTTTGATGCTAGTCTATGGAGCAGGTAGCATGGATACAACTATTCAGTCTGTAAATACCAAGGGTAATTTAATGGTACATGAACTTCATCAGATTAATAAGCATGTGCTAAAGTACCCATTTTAAATCCTATTCTTTTGGTGAGGGAATTGTGAAACCTATTTGAAAATTAATTTGGTGTATTTTACTTAGACTCTTAAAATGTGTATAGCTTTAAAGATTATAATAATGCTAAGGTATTTAAAAATATTTTCAGAAACAAAGAAAAACTGTTGGTAAATGTAAGCTTTTTCATTAAAGAACCTTACTGTATCCTCAAATGAGCACTTAATAGAAATGAAAGAGAAACAAAGAAATAGTTCATTGGCAGCAAGAGAGAATGAGGCTCAAACAAGATTAATTAACAACTAAACGGGACAAAATTTTGTTACCCAGGTAATCATTGAAAATAAAGGTGTCAGGATTGAGAAAAGATACCTGTTGAAACCTGATAATATACAAGAAAAACATTTGAAGGCTATTTTAGAAGTTGAGATGGCAAAAAACATAGTATTTGAATCTAAATAAAGTGGTTTGCTTTTTGCTCACTCACAGAAATTCAATTTAGTATTGAAGACACTTAATATCTCTCACTCACCGAAACAAAAAGGAGAGCTTTGATTTTCAGTTTGAGAAGTTAAAGCAATATGGAAGGAGACTCCAGAGGTACAAGATTGTAGTTAGACCAGGCAAAGGTTGCTTTTCAGTGCCTGGGAAGCTTTGTAGATTAGTTAAATTCAGAATCCATAGCTGAAATTTAGAAGTGACTGAAGTATTGGGTTGGCTAAAAAGTTTAAATTTTTCTGTACAATGGCTCTAGTAGTGCTTAGTAGACTTCAGATGAAGTCTAGGACTTCATTTGAAACAATTGTTAGACTGTGTTGTGAGAGCTGTCATTATCAGCATGCATTTTTTAAAAATCTGATCAAAATTGATAAAGTTTTATTTTAAAGATTTTATTTATTATTTTTAGAGAGAGGGTAAGGCAGAGAGGCAGAGAGACATCAATGTATGGTTGCCTTTCACCTGCCTCCAGCTGGGGACCTAACTGGAGACCTGGCTTGCAGCCTGGTTATGTATCCTGACTGGGAATCGAACCAGCGATCTTTGGTTTCGCATGCTGGCCCCTTATCCCTTGTGCCACCACCCAGGGCCAAAATTGGTGAATTTTTGTGCAGCCATTTTCATATTGAAGATGGAAGAAATTATGCAGCATTTTTGGTGTATGCTTTATTATTTCAAGAGAGGTAAAAGCACAACTTTTGAAATGCAAAAAAGATTTGTGCGGTGTATGAAAAAGGTGCTGTGTCTGATTGAACATGTCAAAAGCGGTTTGTGAAGTTTCTTGGTACTATATAGTTCCTTGGCCAAATAGTTCTTTGCTGTGGGACTGTCTGATGCATTAGAAGATGTTTAGCAGCACCCCTGGCCTCTGCCCACTAGAAGCCAATAGCAGGAGACAGCCGACATACTCAAAATATTCAAATCAATAGTTGTTGGTGAAAATGAAAAATGTGTCCTTAATTTTACAGAAAAAACTAAACAGACTTTTTGGCCAACCCAATAATTTTAGTTGAATCATATTTATACACAATTCTATTTAAATTGGCTTCTAATTTTATTTTTAAATTACATGTTTTTTATATGAATGCAATTTAGTTCATGGAAAATCATATACAGATGTAGAAAAAATATAATGAACCATCATGTACCCATCACTCATTTTCCATATTTGACTCATGTTGAACTCATGTCCAATCTTGTTTCATCTGTACCCCCAGCTACATCTCTTCTCACCCCTAAATTCTTTTCAAGCAAATTGCAAGCATGTACTTTTATTCACAGATACTTCAGTATTTATTACTAAGAGACTCTTTAATATTATCATAATATAGTAGCATTATTATTTCTCCAAAATTAGTATCATCAAACACCTAATCAATGCTTAAGGTTTCCTGATTGTCTTAACAGCATATATTTGAGTAAGAATTGAAATAAATTGATGCAATTGTAATGAGTTGCTTGTTAAACCTCTTTGAAATTTAAAAATACTAACTTTTTACTTTGTGTTAATTCCACATCTACAAAAATAGCATATCTTCCCTACATGTTAACATCTTACATAATTAATAGTACCATTATCAGAACTAAAAAAATTAACATTGGTGCAATATTAACTACTTTAATATATTCAATTTTACCTTTTTTTACACCAATGTTCTTATTCTGTTGTAGAGTCTGATTCAATATTCCACCTGTCATGTGATTGTCATATTGCCTTAGTTTCCTCTAATTTGTGATAGTTCATTAGCCTTTCCTTATTTTTTATGGCATTAAATCTTTTGAAGACAACTAGTCAGTGATTTTGTAGAGTATCCCTTAATTGAGGTTTGTGTGATGTTTCCTTATGATGAGACTAAGGCTGAACATTGTTGGGAAGAACATTACTGAGGTGATGTACCATTCTCAGTGCATAATTATCAGGGGTGCATGCCACCAATATCACTTATTACTGGTAATGTTAACCTTGATCTTTTGGTTAAAGTGGTATCTGGGTTTCTGCACTGTAAAGTTGTTCATCTTTTATTAGCTCTAAGACTGAGGTTGCTTTTATAGCCTGGGTTTTGCTGACTGTATTTCCATAGTGAAATTTAACACATCATAGATGCCTCTTGACCCAGTAAATCCATTGTAAATTGAAAATATTATTTTTGGAAATGCATTTAGTAAGGCTGTCCTACAGAACATCATAGTGTATGTAGCCTAGCCTAAATGTGCTCAGAACACTTACATTAGCCCACAGTTGGGCAAAACCGTTTAACACGTCTGTTTGGTAATAAAGTGTTTAATATGCCCTGTAATTATGACTTGCTGCCTTCATGCTGGGCAGTTACTCTTTGTCTTCTCCTCTCCTCTCCTCACCAGAAGCAGGAGGCACAGAGGGGTGTTCTGTACGGCAGACCGGTGTGTGAGTGAGAACATGGAACACAGTATCCAAAGCACTGGCAGCGCGGGGCCCATGCTCGTGGTCCCCGTGCGCTCGCCGGGCTGACAGGGAGCTGTGGCTCCCCGCTGCTCAGCCTCGTGCCAGTGGGACCACCTGCCACTAGCCCAGGAAGAGGTCACAGTTTCCTAAATGTGTTTCACTTTTGCACTATGGGAAATCGAAAAATCATTAGTTGGGGAAGGTCTGTGTTCTGTAAATTGGGTTAGATGATGTTATTCCTTTAATTCCCAAAGCTGCGGAAAGTAAACCTAATGCAGTTCATTTTTATTATTATTTTTAAAAGTGTATGTAATAGAAAAGTCAGTTTGCTCATACTTTTCTGTAGAGATAATTATTAAACTTCTTGTACCTTTTACATAATTAGATTCTGACTTTGCTACAAGTAATTTAGTGGTATCAATTGCATTCAGAGTATAATGTTTAATATACAAGTAGAGAATTTGAAAGTACAGTGATGGTAGACCCACTCTCCCAACATTATTTCTAGTTGTTACTTGTGAACTGGTAGTACTTTTTCAAAAATTTTAATGAGAAACAGAATTAGTAAGCCACACAATTCACCTTTCTCCTATTAAAATTAGGTAGTTTTCAGTTTTTTGCTTTAACAAGCAATGCCACAACGAATATTCTTGTGCATGTTGGAAAGTTTCTTTAGGACAGTAGTTTTCAGCTTGGGACAATTTTGTCTGATAGGGATCACTTGGGCACAAGTGACTTGAGGGGACAAATACCACTGGCACCTAGTGGGTAGACAAGACCAGAGATGCTATTAAACACCCTGTAATGTAAGCATAGACTCCCACCCCACTACAAAGTATTATCCAAATTGTCCAATTTGTTAATAGTGCCAAGGCTGAGAAACCCTGTTCTGGGCCATATATATTCATTTATTTAATTTATTTTTTAAAGATTTTATTCATTATTTTCACAGAGAAGGGCAGGGAGGGAGGAAGAATCATTGTGTGGTTGTCTTTCACCTGCCTCCAGCTTAGGACCTGGCAGGAGACCTGGTTTGCATCCTGATTATGTGTCCTGACTGGGGAATCGAACCAGCGACCTTTTGGGTTTGCAGGCCAGTGCCAATCCACTGAGCCACCAGCCAGGGGTGGGCCATATATATTTAGAAGCTTAAGATGTGTGCAGAGGTTTGTTTTTGATTTTATTAAATGGGTTTCTGTAAAACATGAAAATATTCCAATACAAGCAAAAGTTTCTTTGCTAATGTTGGCAATTATAAGCAATTTAATTATCTTAAACCACATAGAATAGTACCATTATTTAGAGTTAATGAATTTACTTAACCATGCAATCTTTTAACTTCATGAATTGAAACACATTGGTACTTTCTGCCTGATTGTAAGATTGATTTTAGGGTGCGAATCTGCTTTACAACAGTGTCACTTGGGCAAGACAATGATAGTTGGGCTATTAGGCTGAAAATGTTGACAAAGGAGAGAAAATTACAGCCTGAAAATGTGGACTTTTAAAAATCTTCACCAGGGGATATGTGTATTGATTTTAGAGAGGAAGGGGGGAGAAAGAGAAAAACCCGTCGACATGTGAGAACGTGAGGCAGTTGTCTCCTGCCTGCGCCCTGACCAGGAGTCAAACCGCAGCTTTTTGGTGTGTGTGTCGATGCTCCAGCCAGTGCTAGAATTTTCTCCTGACAAAGATGGTTGTTAAATACTGAATGCTAAATGTTTGAAAAGTCAAGTTTCCTCTAGTGTTTTTAAATTGTTTGTAAATTGAAGTCAGAGATGAACATAATAAAATTGGAGACCCACTTTTAAACCTGTAAGAACCCTGGTGTGACCCCTTTGAAAACCTAATGGAATCAGCCCCAGAACAGGGCCATGCTTGTGTACATCCAGTTTTGCATATGATTTTTGGTTGGTTTATACACATTTTTGAAGCCCATCTCTGGACCACTCTCAAACCCCCCTGCCCAGCTTTCCAGGTTAAACACTTTTCTGCAAGTCTAATAAATCTCTCAAAATGCTAAAAATAAGATACTGAGATGTAAAAACATGGCTATAGTATTGTTTGTATGTTTCATCAAAAGAGAAAACAGGTACTTGGAATTCTTCAAGTCCTCCGAGATTGAGTGAGTGAATACAGATACTTCGTTTTACGTCTGTAACCTTCGTTTTTCTCTTTCTACTAGGTGTATGCAGCAGTGCTATGGCAACAAGCTAACGAAAACAGACGCACTTCAACTGAAAATCCATGTTTTGGAATCGCCCTCCCAGAAGAGAAACTTAATGACTTCCGTGATGAGCAAATAGGACAGTTGCAGGAGCTCATGAAAGAAGCCACCAAACCCAATAGACAATTTAGTGTCACTGAGTCTAGAAAACCGGAATTTTAGTTTATCCAATAAAGCTTAACAAAGCACTTAAAGTTCAGAACCCTATATTTTAACTATCATTGGCATTAACATGTATTTCTTCAGCTTTTAGGCTTTGAGAATGCCTGGTGTTAATGAATTATATTTTTTAAATTTGGGGATTTGTTACGAATGTTCTCTGTAATGAGACAACAGGATCGCCGGGGTACAGAACTTGACATTATTGAGGTAAGTAATGGTACTTGCTGAGTGGGATTTGATTTTTGAACTGAACAAGGAAGAACATCTCTAAAAGGGACAAACATGGAATTTTGCCAGAATTTTTATATGTAAATTTGTTTTGAAGGCTATTCTTGTTCACGCCTTAGTCTGATGTTTTTAGCTTCTTCAGGTGAGCCTATCATGATAATGTAGATGTTTCCACAAGGTTATTTAATTATGTACATTGTCATCCTGAAAATTTCATCATTTCTACTTTTATAATACATATGATTATTTTTTTAAAATGACTTTTCCCTGAGTCATTGCTTATTGATAAAGAAAGGTTAAAAAGCTTTAAGGTTCAATATTATTCTGTTGTTTGTATAAAAAGGTTATGTTACATATAATGAATTTCTGTAGTGTTTGTTAATAACTGATGACCCTTTAAATAATTTGTAGTTATCATGAGACTCATTTATTGCCTAATGGTTGGGGAGATAAGTATAAAAATGTATAAACATGTTTTTAAGTTCAAAGAGAAAAAATTATATGGTAATCCTAAAAATGTTTATGAATTTTTAAAAATATTACAAACTAAAAACTTGTAATTTTTTTTCACATTTACCGTAAGATCCTTGGTGTGATCATTTTCAGGTGCAATTGCATTTATATCAGGGCTTTTCACTCCCAGTTTTATTGAGAAATAATCGACACATCATTGTATATGTTTAAGGTATGCAGCATGTCAGCTCTTTAAAAATGGATTTGTATTATTGTTCCTGTGAGGTTTGATAGTAGTAGTGACTATTCTTTACTGCTTTTAAACCACTCCTACTTGGTTTGTGTACTGCCTAACTCGCCTTTAGGTTATAATTTTTCTCTTTCTTGTTTTAAAAAAAGTAATGTGTTCTCTGGGATTTCCTTTCTAGAAATCTTACTTTACAGATTTAGCTATACTCTTAAATCTGCATCACCTAAATCTCATTTTTGAACTTAAGATCTGTTTGAAATTCTATTTGGCTTTCCTAACTCATTTAAAATCAAACTTATTCTTCCCTTTTTAGTAAGTGTATAATATACCCAATTCACCAGTTCAGAATTCTGTAATTCAGCCTAGATTTCACTTTCCCTAAAGCTCTCATTACTTAGCAATTCCTACAACTCTATGTGGTGCATTGCAAAAATGCACGATTCTCTTACCACTCCTGGCACTCATGCACTTTTGCAGTATGTGTTTGCAGCGCCACCTATCAAGAACTCAGTTTTCCAATTCTTCAGACTTGGCCTGGCCTTGTTTCTCGATTTGCTCAAAAGAACATGAGTAGTGACATTATGCAAAATGGGAGACTAAGCATCATTGCCTTATACACTTCCAGCTGAACCTTGGAGACTTACCCAGGTGCCTGCCGTGTGAACAAGCTTTGGAGGATGCTAGAGTTACAAATAATTTCAATTTCCCTAGGACATGAATACCTCATGTTTAAATAAACTACAAGAAAGACTAACATCGTAAGTGAAAGACAGCAAAGACCACCAGAAAACAACTTTGGAACATGCATAATATAAAACATTTTTTTAATGAGGGTATCTACAGGAAACAAGGCATTATGAAAACTGACCTAGCATATTTGAAAAAAAGAACCAAATAGAAGTTCTAGAAATGGGAAATGGAATGACTGAAATTAAAAATAAGTCAATGGACACATCTGACAGCAGATTAGATGGCCCTGAAAAGAGAATTCATGACTGAAAAATAGGACAGGAGAAGCTACTCAGAATGAACGTAGCATAGGAAAAGAGCCTGAAAAATATGAAAGAATGGAGGATAAAGCAAAAGGGTCTAATGTATATTCAATAATAGTTTCAAATAGACAATGAGGTAGAAGCAATACTTGAAGTAATTGGTATTTTTCACTGATTTGAAAAATTCTCAGCAATCTACAAATTTATGCCAAGCAGAATCTATGAAACAGTAGAATGCTAAAGACAAAAACTTGTAAAAGCAGCCAAAAGTTACATTTAGCCTTCAAAATAATGTCATCTAGACTTTTCTTTAGCTAACTTCTCAATAGCACTGATGGAAGCTAGAAACCAGCTGATTGACTGTCTTTACTATGTGGGAAGAAAATTACTTCCAACTTCAAATTCTATACTCAGCAAATCTATTTCAAGAATGAAGGTGGAATAAAGACAGTTTCAGACAACAAACATGAGCAAGATTGCCACCTGCAAGTTCTTACTGAAGGAAATTCTAAATGATGTGTTGGATTTAGTACAAAGGTGATGAAAGAACAAACCAAGATACTTGCAAAATACCAATTAATTTAAAAGGACATTTGCTATATAGAACAATAATTATGTTTCATGGAGTTAAACAAATGAGGTATCTTACAATAAGTAATAGTGATATGTTTGTAGGGCAGTGATTGGAGTCAACTCTACAAATGTGGGTAGTTTGAGAAGATAATGAAGAAACTGGTGAAATACAAATGTGATTTCTGGTGTATGATTCATTTCTATGTAACAACCACTAAAATGGTTGTTAGATAAAGATGACTGTGTTCCAAACTAATAGAGGGAAAAAAATGAAATAGGAAAAAATAACTGTTATAGGAGAAAAATAAACATAAAAGGGGAAGAATAAATAGAAAATTAAGTAAAAGATATAACTCATGTCAGAAATTACAGTTCAAAGGAACTAAGTTATCCTGTTAAAGGCAGATTATTAAAAATGGTTGACAAATGAAAGCAAGTGTATGCTGTTGTAAAGCATGAAACACAAAGCATTAAATACAAAAAGTTTGAAAGTGAAATGAGGGGAAAAATTACACCAACCAAAAGTAAACTGATATAGATATATTAATATTTGAAAGTATTTGTAAAAAATTTGTTAAAGCAGAAACATTGCCAGAGATTAAAGAAAGTAACTGCATATAATGAAAGGTTCAGTTTCACTAGGAGGATTGTTTTAAATAGCTACTGTGGAAATAAGCAATTAAGCAGCCCTATATTTTGGAAGTTAACACAGTTCCAAATAACACATGAATCAATCAAGAAATTCTAACAAATACTAGAATATAAGTGGAATTGAACACTAGTGAAATACTTAATAGGTTGTAGCTAAAACAGTAGTTGGAGGAAATTGATAGCCTTTAATGTGTCTAGCAGAAAGGCTGAATATTAATAAGAAAAGCATCTTTCTTTTGAAGAACAGCTCAAAAGAAATCGAAGGAAATAAAGATTAGAGCAGAAATTTTAAAAATCCAAACTTTGTTCTTAGAAAAAGTCTTAACAGTGACAAACATCTGGCAAAGTTAATTAAGAAAGAAGAGCAGATACTCACACAACCAATGTCAGGAGTGAAAAAGAGGGCAGAACTGTTTATGTTGTTACAGTAGATAGGGCTTGAAGCCAATAAATTTGTGACATGTACAAGAAGTGGACATATTTTTGGAAGCATAGGACTTTAGCCATTAAAATAATTGAAGCATTCCCCAGCCAGGGCACATAATGAAGTTGCAAGCCAGGTCTATAGCTGGAGGCAGGTGAAAAAAGGCAACCGTACATTGAAAAAAATAATAATAATTGAATCAGTACTAGAAAGAAAACTCCAGGCCAAACAGCTACTTTGGTGAATACTGCCAAATACTCAAGAAATAATAATTCTAAATTTAAGCTCTTCCAGTGAATAGGAAAAGAGTGATACTCCCTAACTCATTTTGTGAGGCAGCAAATACCTGATATAAAATGATACAAGAAAGGAAATCTACAGGTCAATTTCATAGAACATAGATATGAAATCCTAAGTTAAGTAATTAGATAAATCCAGCAAAGGATGATCCTAGTCAGGTTTATGCCAGGAATCCAAAGTTGATTTTCTGTTAGAAAAATATAATTACAGAAATTTAATCATAATTATGTAGAAACTAGCACTTGCTAAACATTCACTATCCATGATTTTTAAAAAAACAACCTTTAACAAACTAGATATAAAGGGCACTTCATCAATCTAATTAAAGGGTTTCTACCAACATCTGCAGCCAACAGTGATGAACCCTTGAAAGCTCTCTGAGATTGGGAGTAAGACAAGAATGTCTGTTACTGCTTTTCAAGTCAAAACAGCCTCAGATAATACTGCTGTAAATGTAGAAACTCTAAAAATATAAATTACTAGTATGAATAGGAGAATTTAACAAGTTTGCTGGATGCAAAAGTCAATTGCATTTCTATATAGCAACAAACAGAACATGTATATTATAAAAGTATTAAAACATTACTTAGCAATTTCATAAAAGGTGTACAAAACTGGCAAAAATTATGAAATTTTTAAAGACACTAAAGACTCAAGTATTTCATGCTCAAAGATTGGAAGATTTGATGAAATAATTATTGCCTAATGGTTTGTAATTTCATTGCAATCTCCATCAAAATTCTAAATGGCTTTTGCAAGTGATAAGCATATTTTACAGTTTATATGAAGTGCAAAGGATCAAGAATAGCCAAGGCACTCTAAGAAGAATGATTTAATAGGATTTACCCTGCCTTTCGGCTATCAAAATGTATTATAACTAGTTAAGACAGTTATGTAGCATTTTATATGGAGGCTAGTTTATGGCGACAGTGATACAGCCCTACAGTGGAGAAAGGACTGCGTACAGCTTCAGAGTATGAATAATTACGCTGCATATAAAAGCCAGAGAAACAGTATAATCATCCCTCAGTATCTGTGACAGTTGGTTCCAGAACCCCTTGTGGGTACCAAAATCCATGGATGCTCAATTCCACTATATAAAATTGTATAATATTTGCATATAATCTACATACATCTTCCCATATGCTTTACTTTAAATCATCTCTAGATTATAACCCCTAAAATAATGTGAATGTTAAATATTTATACTGTATTGTTCAGAGAATAAGAAAAAAATAGCCCATACATATTCAGTGCAGGCACAAACCATTGCAGGCCTAACTATGTAGCACACATTAGCCACAACATAACTTTTTTCCCCTAATATTTTCGATGTGCAGTTGGCTGAATCTCCAGATACAGAACACAGAGATATAAAGGGCTAGCTGTATTCACAACATCCAGAGAACTGTGTCACTGAGAAAGAAACAAGAATTGAACAAGAAATTCACAAATTATGATGTGGTAATCAAGTATAAATTCTGCTGATAGGTTACCTCACATGATTAATAGGTTCTGTGACTAAACAAAACAAAGGTATAATGAAACTGACTTTACCCTCGGCTAATCAATATAAACAAACGTTAATGTCTATGGGATGAGACAACATTGAATGAAACACTGGTATTCACAGGCCTGCTGTACATGGATTTGCATACCAGCTTTTTAATTCTATGTCACTTCATTGGTTTTTATAAAAGTAAGATTTAGTCCCCTCAACCTCTTCCCAAGGAGCAATTTTTTCCCATAAAGGATTTTTGTGAGGATTAAAGGAGTTCATCTATGTGAAATGCTCAAAACAGTACCTGGAACTCTAAACATTATAAAGTATATGCTATTATTGTTATTGCTATTATGGTTGTTATTAATATTCACAATCCAAAAATCACTCCTACATATGTACACTAGATGATCATGTAGAGGATTGGGATACAAGAATGGTCATATAAGAATTATTTTAGAAGCTCCAAACCAGAAACAATCTTAATAGCCCTCCACAGAAGAGGTAAGAAATTACGATATCCGATAGCAAGGAAACTGAATGAACTGTGGCTTTTCATAACTATAACACCAATTAAAAGGCAGATACAAATACAGTATGAATCCATACAAAGTTCAAAAATATGCAAAATAAAACTATGTTGTAAGGGATGCAGATATTAGTGGTAAAACCATAAAGAAAACCAAGGAAGTCAGAAAATTAAGATGGTTAGCTCCTAGGGAGTGAATACAGTTGTGATAGAAAATGGGCACTTGGGGAACTCCTGGGGCCCTGGGTGGCAATGTTTTATATTTTGTCTGTTTAATATTATTACTTTTAATATTTTATTACAGAGAGGCAGAGAGGGAGAGAGACTTCAGTGTATGGTTGCCTTTCACCTGCCTCCGGCTACGGATCTGGCTGGAGACCTGGCTTGCAACCTGGTTATGTGCCCTGACTGGTAATCAAACCAGCAACCTTTGGATTCACAGGATGGTGCCTTATCCACTGTGCCACCATCCAGGGCTTGTTTAATATTTATATGGATATTTATCATTGTTCTTGACACACATACCCCCATGGCATATTGAGCCTTATTAAAGAAGAGCATTTAACTTGAGTATGATGTTGGGTTTTTAAACATACATATTAGTGAATATCCACCCTGAATGTCAAATAAAATATTGAAATAATTATTTTATTCCAATTAAGGATGAACCAGTTTTATTTAGCATAATTAGCTCTTCTCTTTTAGCACAATCCAATTCTCCACAATTTCTACCCATGACATTTCATGAATTTGTTCAGTATGTAACACAAGAACACACTTGTTTGATAGGGAAGATGATGGTTATATTTGTTGCTTTATTTTCTAATACCTTATAACACTCTTCTTTCTAGTCCTTGGCATCATTTTATGTTGATGTTTCAAAGATCGTTGGTTCTACAGTGAACACCACTGAAGGTTGTTGGCATTTTCTCACTTATCTTTAATTTATTATTTTGGTAAGATACCTGATAAAGACTGGAGGGCCTTTGGAATATCAATCAGATTCAAATAAAATTATTGAATTTGAAAAGGCTACTAAGTTTATCTAGTTTAACTGTTTTTCATCCTTTTCAGAATTTATTTGATCAAGATGCATCTTGACTCTCAAATTTGAAACACAAATGTATTTCCAACTAATTTGGTGTTCTGCATATGTCTTAAGTCTGACAAACAGGAATGCTAGGTTCAGTTGGCAATTATGTGCTTAAATAAATGTCTTATTGTTATACAAATTTAAGATTCATTTGTGCAGTTTTAGCAAAGACATTACAATCGAGTTCAATGTGAGGCACCTGAAATAGTGCACCCTTTTCAGGGCTCCAGATATCTCAGTGCTGAAGCCAGCAAGAGCTGAATGTTGAATGATTGTTGCTAAGCAACTTTAAAATAACTATCTGCATAGTAATGACATGTCGAGTGAATACTGCCACTCACATTATGGGACTGAAAGGAGCACCAAGCATCAGAAGGTAGTAAAATTTTGAATTCAGAGCTCCCTGGAGGAGGTGTGGCTGTGGTCCGGGCAGCTGTGTTGCCCAGACTAGCCTAGCCTGCATTTCCTGGGCCAGCCGGAACTACCCTCTGGTGGCTGCGCTGAGATGGCTGCTGCTGCCATCTCAGCAGGCTTGCAGAGGAAGTTGGGGTGTTGGGGCCCTGCTCATCAGGAGGGCAGTGTGCACGACTGGAGGGCTTTGGGGGGCAACTTAGGGAGTGCAGGCAGGCTGGGCTTGGTGGCAGGCGCGCACAGTGCTGTGGGGTCTGCGGTGCTCGGGGTCCATGGTGGGAGGGCACGTTAAGTGGTCACCAGTCCAGGATACAAGCATCACGAGAGACCATCCTGGGCGTGCTGCCAGGGAAACGACCATTGAGACCCCAACACACATCCTGCTGAGAGCCATGCAGCAGGGGCAAGCAGCAGACGTGGCAGCACTCTGGATTCGGGGCAAGAATCCCTCCTCCTGTAATACCTCTCTAGTGACAAAGCTTAAAACTGTGCCCACTGCAAGGGAGAAATAGTCAAACCTCCATTATCATAAAGCTGGTGATGCAGGCTGACTTGGAGAGGAGAGCAGCAATCGACCTCTAGCACCCGGAGCTAACAGAATGCTCACTGTACGCCAGGCACTGGGATTTACTTGGACCCTGTCAATTTCCCTATGACTTGAGATGCTGTTATTTTCTCCATTTTATAGATGAAGAATCTGAAGCTCAGAGAAATAACATGCTAGAGGTCAAATAGCTGATGTGTAAGAGCTAGGATTAGCATTTTTTAGTTTGCTAGAATCTGTGCCTTAGAATCACTACAACTATTATACATCCTCCCAAAGAAAATGCAATCAAATTGATGAAAGATAGATGGGTCCCCTGTTGGTCATCACCTATTGGTCCTGTACTCATCGAGTGGTCCTTTAGACACTTGCCTTCCAGTGGCCTTAACCTGTCAGAGGGCCTCGTGTTGCTCACAAGGTATTCTGCATGCCTTTAGGTACCTATGCATCACTTCCTCACAGGTGAGCACCATGTACTAGTCACCTAGAAGTCATGCCAACAAACAGGGCTGTCCCATTAGAGTCCCTGTGCAGGGAGGCAGAGGTGTGACAGTGAACACTAGATGACAGTGACTCTCCCCAAAGCAGCAAACTTCCTGAGGCTCTGAGGTCACACAAATGGGCCCCAAATCTGAAAACTGATAGTCCTTTCAAATTCAGGACCCTGCTGACTCTAATAACCCCAATGAACATCCTCACATTTTGTTCTTCAGGTTTTGGTCTTAGACCTCTACTCACTCCATTCTCTCCTTGGGTGCTCCATCCACTCTGTGGCTCTCTGTACCATGTATTTTGATGGTCCCCAAATCTCTTTCCAGTCTGAAACTTCCTCCTTAGTTCCACATCTCTGAATCCAACCACAACTCTGAACGGGATTCATGTGATTGCCCCCAAACTGATTACCATTCAGTGTTTGGACTTCTTTGTATGAATTCAGTCACCCAGCTGACGTTATCGAAGACCAAGCATCATCCTTGATGACTTCCTTTTTCTCACCTCTAACCCTGGGTTCCCAGACACAACTTCAAAGTACATGTGTATGGGGTTTCCCCCAACACAGTTCTCAGACACCAGCAACACCCACAAAGTCCACTCAATCCTGGTGCTGTCTATCCCTAGGCACCACTACATTCCACAGGTTGAGCGTAGCCAACAAGACTCCACTCACCGCCGCACACACTGCAGATGGCAGCCTCAGCCCAGGCTCCTGTGCGTGCCCCTGACCGACCAGGTAGATGCAGGTGCGGGGCCCAACGATTCCCCTCCTTGGGTTCAATTAGTTTTCTAGAATGGCTCACGGGACTCAGGAGTACCTACCTGCTCACTAAGTCACTGATTTATCACAGAGACTATAACTCGGGAATAGCCGGAAGAAAGAGAGACATAGGGCATGGAATGTGGAAAGGGGTGCGCAGCTTCCATGCCCGTCGGGACTTGTCACTCCCCTACCTCTCTGTGCTCACCAGCCCGGAAGCTCCCTCAACCCCCTCCAGAGGTGCTTCCCAAAGCCACCTCATTCATGTAGTGAAAGATACCTTTATAGACCAAATAGATATGAAAAATGTATTTTGGTCATCTAGATGACCTAATATCTATTTCTTATATGAGTCCCAAGACTGCACCTCCACATGAAATCAGTTTCTCTCCCTACCTCCCCCCACCACAGCTTTATGCAGTCCATCACCGGACCTGCTGATTCTAATTATTTAGTAGCTCTTTCATCCATTTTGTTTTCTCTGTCAACACTTTAACTTCTTCAGTAAGACTTTTTTCTCACTCTCCCAAGAATAGATTTTTACCTTTTCATGGGTGATGTCACCTCTACAGGCACCCCCAGGGCAAAAGCTGTGTCTTTCCTTGTTGCGTTGCCAGAATCTAATATGGAGCTTGGTTGGTAGTAAAGACTCTGTGAGGAAATTAATGGTACAACCTATAATGGAGATCTTAGGATGGTATTCCTGTTGTGTTTCTACTTTGATTTGTTCTGACCCAATTTGTTGGGCCATAATTTAACTCATTATAATTTTTTAAAAAGATTCTATTCACTATTTTTAGAAGGGCAGGGAAGGAGGAAGAAGGGAAGAAAGAAGCATCAATGTACGGTTGCCTTTCACCTGCCTCCAGCTACGGACCTGGCTGGGAATCGAACCAGCCACCTTTGGGTTCACAGGCTAGTGCCTATCCAGAGTCACCAGCCAGGGCTGTTAATAACATTTATATGTTTTTAACCGCAAATTGTATGCTTTCTGAAGGCCAGGACTATTCTTCACCCATTTATCAACACCTTGGAAAAAGATGGAACCCAGTGCTTTGCACATACAGTAATCAATAAATAGTTGTGGTGTTCTAAGTAAATAAGTTAAGTAATTTAAAACTTGTCAGAGAGCACGAGTTTCCAATTAAACCCTGAGGAGTGGCTGAAGAAGTGGGGGCGGATTTCCCTGCCACTTTGCCCCACAGACCACGAGAGACTACAAACTGCTGCCTAGCCAGCTTTTTTTCCTGATGCTCCCTTAGCATTATTTATTCATAGTGATTGTGTGTCAGGCGCCCAGATGGAAATTCCCCTGCGGGAAGGATTTTTTTACTCAGTCTCCTGAGGACTCGCCAACACAGTATCAGACACTAAAGGAAGCCATGGCGGCATCTCCAAGCTGGAGTTCTTCCTTTGCCTCTAATGGGCTTTGCAATCTCGGGCAAATTATTTAAAACCCTGGGTCTCCACAGCATCACATGACGAATGGGAGTAATAATACTACCTACCTCCAAGGTGTGAACATCTGCCTCAGGTGGAGTGTACACCCACACTCCTGGGGCTGGCCCATGACAGACTGGGCTGATAACAGGGGACCTGTGGCTATACAGAGGAAAAGACTAATATCCTGCTAGCCAAAGAATGCAATAAATTATAGTAAAAGAGGGTCAACAAAGAGTTTAGTTTGAAATGTTTTTCCCTCAGTCTGGTCCTCCTGCATGCAGAATCTCAGGACTCTGCCCCAGCTCCTTGCCTTTGTGCTCAGATTTCTGCTGCCTCCTTTCTGTTAACCCCCTTGGAGCAAGGTCAGCTCACCCACAGCTCCCTCTCCCTCCCTGTTCCCCGCGTACTTGGTGTAGCCCAGCTGTTCCCCCTTAGAGGCCTTTCACCTGATCTCATTTTGACCCCAGGCCCTGACCTCAGCACCTGTTCCCTCCTCCCCATTCCAGTTCTGCCAAGGGCCGAGCACAGAGCGCCCATGACTGGGCTGTCTGCCAGGGCCGGAAAAGTAAAACTCAGTGGGGAGAAGAGACGGGAGAGCAAAAGATGGCAAGGACCTGGGTGGAGAAGAAAAGAAAAAAGGGATTTATGTTGCTCATATAAGCAAACTACCATGGGCTGATAAGGGACTGATGGAGACGTAGAAATTGTTTTTCCTTCTGCCTTGGACTCTGGACATAAGCTTAACTGTCAGGTAGTAAGTAAAGTTTGTGGTGCCTGTCATTTGTAATGGACTTTTCCTGCTCTTACACGTGTTAAGGCCACGGGGTAGGAAGGACTAAATGAGATGTGTCAGGGGCTGAGGTCAGCTTAAACAAGATTTAGTAGGCATTTATTTTTGTCTGTGTTAACAAGGAGAAGGGAGGTAAGCAGCAAAGGCCAGGCATTGTTCCTGTCATCAGAGACCCAGGCTTCCTGTTCCACCATCCATCCACAAGGCTTGGAACTTAACCCCATGCCTACTTAACATGGCATGTTAAGGAGAGGAGAAGGTGTGCGTGTGTCGGGTGGCAGGAGGAAGGGTCAACGGCTGAGGCCACCTCCCTTCCTGGAGTCCTGCATCCAGCTATTCCTGGCCAGAACTGTGTCCAACCTGCATCCACAAAGGAGGCTGGGAAACACAGCCTCTCCACTGGACTCGCTGTCATTCTTGCTACCAAAGGGATTCTGTGAGACAAATGGGAGGTAATTAAGTCTGCCACACAAATGGATGTATTCGGCCAAGCATGTAAGTGCTCTTGTAAGATGCATGTAATTAGTAATTATTATTGGGTACTTAGTGCTTATTAAATACATGAACAAGTGACAGAAATAGCCAATAATCCCCATCTTCATTTGAGGGTTGAAGTGAATGCGGTTATGTGAGCAGAGGGGAGACACAGGGTTTAGGATCCCTGAGCCTAAATCCTTTGCCTCATTCCTAGCACCCCAAAGATCATGTGCTGAGCTCCCACTCTTCATTGCAGCTGCAGCAGCCCATAAGTTACAGGTTATATAACAATCTCAACAACTAGGTACAGCATAATTGGGAATACTTGTGGACCCCTCATTTAATCACATGGATATTTCTAAAAATTTGACTCAAGATCAAACTCTAATTGATACCATGTCAAGACAGTGGCCAGCCTGAGTTGGAGGCGGACAGCCCTCCTCTATCACCCCGTCCACTCCGTTCACAGTGGACATTCTTTATACCTTTAAAGAATCTTTCCGAGACTGGATCGGCCTAAAGCTTCACATGTAAAACATGGCTTAAAAAAATGTGAACTAATCCTACTAAAATATTCAGTGACTACAAACAACAGTTGTAACATATACGGGTTCAAAACCAGCTCTTAATAATTTTGCCTAGAGACAGATTCTCTGTGAAATGCTTGAACAAATAAAATACAAAGTTAAAATTTGGTTGGAAAAATAAAAATTAAAAAAAAAAAAGAAGAAAGATCAAACTCTGCTCAAATGTTCCTGCAGCTGGGATAAGATGTACATAGTCCAGCCATTTGCTCTTTCCTTTCACCAGACCCCGTGCAGAGTCCTGGCTGAAAGGGAGCGTGGGAAACACAGTGTTCAGGGGCTCCAGTGTCCATGGCCCAGGGAGGTACAAGGAGAAGGTTGGAATAGCTGCGTGGACCAGACAGCATTACTACACTAACTGCGTAAAGGGAGTCTGGTCATGGGTCTCTAGGACCACCTGCCCTAAGTTGTGACTTTGGAGAAATCACATACTCCCTTTGGTTTTCACCTTCTTATCTCCCACAAGAGAGATTTAAATTATATTGCTTCAGCAATTAGAATAACTGTAACATTATATAATTCCAAAATTCAGGGCAAATCTATGTCAAATTCACTGAACTTCAGCACCACGGAAGGTGCAGAGAATAGCAGGCGGTGCCTAACTAATGCCTTTGAATTAAAAACCTTTCCCACATCAGAACTTGAGCTCTTTTGCATCTTCGTACTATTTTCAGATTTGTGAAGTATTTTTCCAGCTCTCCTGCTAATGGGACTTGTATGAAAGTCAGTTGACTTTAATTAACATTTGTAATATTCAATTGTACAAGTTTAAAACCTCTAAGCATATTTTTAATTGGATAAAAGTTTTGGAAAAATAGTATTTGATAAAATAGTGCTATATACAAAAAATATATATACTGTCTCAGGTGATGTTCATCCACTTTTGAGGCAAAAGTGAAACTGGGACCTCCATGGGCCCTATGGGCTATAAAGAGACCTGTCAGGTCATGACCTCTAAGTCACAATCCTTAAAGGAACTTGGGTGCAAACCAAAGCAAAACAGGCATGCTTGAGCAGAGGCTGATCTTTTTTCCATTTAAAAATTGTATTATTGTTCTATTACAGTTGTCCCAATTTTTCCCCAGGTGCTCTGCCTGCCCTGCCCCTCCCACCCCCAGTCAATCTCCACCCTGTTGTCCATGTCCTTGGGTCATTTACACTTGTTTCTTAACTAGCCCCTTCCCCCATTAAAATTTTTTTTATTTTACCAAATTTTAAATTTGTATGTAGTTGATTGAATATCATTAATGTTGACATGTAACCATTTATTTGCTTGGGTTCTTTCTATCTGGTTTGGTTATCCTCACAAATTTGTTTCTTGATGCCTTGATTAAATTAATTAGACTTTTTAAAAAATCTCACTGACAAGTGATCTTCCCCTTACTGCAATGGTCAACCAAAAGCACCCCAAATTGGTTATGCATTTTTTTCATCCAAGTTAACGGACCGAAACTGAATTGTGTCAAGTCCTTTGGACCAGATTACAGGGATAACTGAGATAAAAAACAGAAACGTGGTTTGGCAATTTCTTTTGGCTCTCTCTCAGGGGCAGTTTACTTTCTGCCTTTGAGAGTGAGATTGACTTTGGGGACCCGTTGCATGCAGCCACTCTGTGAACGACTGATGGGACAGCACACATGTCATCAGTCAGGATGCTCATGCGAGCCCATGGCTTCCCGGGCCACCGAGGCGGTTGTACTGAGCAGTGGGACCCTGGCTGACCAAGCTCCTCCTACACCGAGAACCTGTGCTCTGACTTCTGCTTTCACAGTGCTTCCTGTGCCACCCTTTGATGGCCAACCCTCCCAGTTTTGAAAGTCGTAAATTACGTTGTAATTCTTGAATTGTCTAGTTCTCCAAGTGACCTCTAGGTCCTTTGACTTTTTTCTCTTAGTTTTATAGCAATGCCATGATAGAAGCGCACATGCTTTTACCTGAGAAGGGCTGAGAGCCATTTTGGGCCAGAGGATAGAGTGTGTGTGTGTGGGGAGGGGGGGGGTGTAGCCCTGAGAGCTCGGAAGAGCCATTTGAAACCGGAGCAACATTTGGGGAAAATCATTGCATAAGGAGTCCCTTCATTTGTTGACCCCCAACATGAAAACAAGTCACCACACCTTGCTGAGGTCTACAGGCCTGTTCCTTCTACACTCAGAATATACTCGTAGAACCCACTGTGATGGCTTCCTCAAGTCTGGGGATGAGCAAATAATTCATATTTTATGACTTGGGCTCTAAAACTGTTACAACAGAAATGACCCTGGTAGAGAAAAGATGGCGAGTTTGTAATTGCTTGTCTTGTCCCTCATAAGCTAAAGGAAGGACTGAAAGCGGGTATTTCAAGATTGCATAGAGTGGGGTAAGTAAAAGCAAACAAATGTAGTACAATAAATAAAGTGCAGCCCCAAAACAAGAGATCGTGTCTGGGAAGAGGATGGTGCCAAGGGGGGTTCATAGGAAGAGCATTCCTTTCCCAGTTTGTTTATTTAAGCATCGTCCTGATGTTTGTCTTGGTGATAGGGGAAAGACAGAAAGGAGTGAAAATTAGCAGTGAGGTCTAGTATGACGATTATTCCAACTATGGAGTCTGAGTAAAAACAGGGACTCCAGATAGTGGACTCCAGTGGGAACCAGCTGAGATGCCGGGGCTCTGGGGTGACATCTAAGGGCGGGGAAGGGGTCTTAGAGGCTGGCTGCTGAATGCAGTAAGAAAACAAAAACACATAATGCAACAAACACAGTACACTGGGTTAAGTTTGAATAAACAGAACACCTGCATGTGGTGTTTTTAGTCAATCTCAGTGGACATACAAATGAATACAATGGACATACTCAACTCAGATTTAACTGGGTCTCCTGTGTTTCGTACCAAAGAAACCAACACAGCCCCTAGGAGAGCCCTGAACGGTGCAGGAGGAAACCAACACGGTCCTGTGTTCTGTGGGGAAGGGGCAGCAGCTGAAAGGGGCCAGGAGGAGGAGAATCGGGTGACTTTGGGAAATGCTGGGAAATGCTAGGAAATGCTGTATGTCCTGCAATGCTGACGTGCCCTGCTCTCCTTGTACACGCAGCTGCCTCACATGGCAGGAGGCACGGAAGACAAAGCTGCAGGAGACAGTTCTGCATCACGCTTCCGAACTCAGAAAATTGGGACTGGGCGGTCGGTAAAGGGAAGCAGGACTCAGGGATGGCAGTCATCTACTTCTTTTGAAAAGAAGCTTTTTTCTGGTCTTTCATTTTCTCTTTGCGATAGAGACACAAGCACCCAAAAATGTTTTGTTCTTTTTTCATAAGAAAAGCAACAGGGCAGGCATGATGATAAATGGAGCTGTTGGGCAGACAGAAGAGTATGGAGAAGACTGTAGGTACCTCTAGCAGGTGGGGCTTCAGACAGCTGGATTGTTCCTTTCTGCTTGTGGCACTGTTCTCTGGGAGTGCTGCACAAAGCCCAAAGGAGTCAGCCTGCCACAGACTGGGACTGGCACCACGTAAATGGGCGCATTTAGCTCTCACTTAGTCCAAATGACTGTGTTAGCTACCCAGTCTGACTCTCGCATGGAAGGAAACCCCAGGGCCTTCACTTGGTGCTTATTAGCAGCGAAGGTCCCAGTGGGTCTCAGCATCGGAGCCTGTTACTCTGCTCTGGGGTTTTTTTGGATCCTGCTATTTCTAGAAGACATTTCAGGCTAAAATAATTTCGGAAGAGGAGGTTAGGAAGTAGAATTTGCACCTTAACTAAACTGGACTCCGTGCTAAGAAAAGTATTGGTATTAATCACGCCCTTTTTATTTTCTGTATTTCTCATGCTTTGACATCTTGAAACCTTCCTGACTCAGGACTGTTGTCCCTCCCAGGGCCAGCCAGTTCCTACAGACAGGAAACAGCCAACCAAGTAGTGTGCCTTTCATAGGCACACCGACAAACCCAGAGGAACCCCTCCCCCTGCCCACACCCATATCTCCTCCGTCTGGTTCTCACACTCCGGACCCCTACCCAGCTGTTCCCATCGCCCCAGGGCCAGGTACCAGAAAACAAGGGACAACACCTGCACCCAGGGCCACCAAAATCATTCAAACTAGCCAATGCCAAGCCTCCTTACCTCATCATGCCTGTTCCTGCCCACAGAAACCACACGAAGGTGTTTGTCCATGTTTTTGCCCTGCTCCCAAGCTTCCTGCTTCCCCACGTGACCCCCAGCCCTGCCCCGTGTGGTGGGCTTGCTCCTTGTAGGAAATGTAACGGACTGTATACAATGGTAATCACCTGATCTGTTGGCCTCATCACTCCTAAATTTAAAACATGTTTCTAGAGGTGTTCTGTAGATGACTAACTACTGGACAAAGGAGTACTCTGTTCTGAACAAACAAATGGCTGCCCTAGAGTAACCCCCTGTGATACCCGAAGTCAGGGGAAGCCTTTTTAAAATTCACGGACAGCACAGGGAGGTCTGGCAGAGAGAACAGCCCAGAGGGTCAGGTAATTGAGCGCGGACTGTGACACTAACGACAGCCAGGACCTCAGAAAGGTCATGTCTCTCCTGAAAGCGCAGTGAGAGAGGAAAACAATGCTGATGGAGGCCCAAAGCTATGTTCAGACCAGTCTGGTATAGATGAACACCCAAACCTTTAAAATCTAGTCTCTTATAATGTACGAAAACGGGAAATTTTAGTTCTCCTGAACATGAAATGAAGCCCATCAATTTTCCCCCTAACAGTTCTAAAATACACAAAATACCCTGAGACAAGGCTTTGCCCCTGCCGCATGGAGCAGGGACTGGAGAGAGGGTGGAGAAGTGAGGTGGGGAAGGAAGGAAGGGCTATGCTGTGGCAGCTGGACTGTCCGCCGGGGGCTGCTGACAAAACTGAGGATCATCTCTCTGAAGGTTGAGGAAGCAAGAATATTTTCTCACTAACATCCTTCTTTCATTGTTTGAGAGGCACCTCTGGACCCTTTTCGGTAATTTGACCTGTCCCTTGTGCAGGCTGAAGAACACATTTTTGCCACCAGCGAAGCCCTCAGTTAAACACAAAGAAGACATTGAGGTGCGAGGAGCCTCCTGAATGGCCCTGGGTGAGTGGCGTCAACTTGTGCAGGGTAAGTAGGGTCAAGACTCATCTTTCAAATGTAAATTAATGTACAATTATAGTTTTGAATAACTGTGGTACTCCATCTCTTTCTTACGATCTAAATATTCATTGTATATTTACATATACTGTATATCTTCATATATGTTCTTTAATTAAAGATTTTATTTACTTTTAAAGAGAAGGGAAGGGAGGGAGAACGAGAGAGAGAAACATCAGTGTGTGGCTGCCTCTTGCTTGCCCCCAACTGGGGACCTGGCCTGCAACCCAGGCACGTGCCCTGACTGGGAATCAGACGGGAGACCTTTTGGTTCTCAGGCTGGTGCTCAATCTGCTGAGTCACACCAGGCAGGGCACATATATTTTTATAAACCTGATGTGTTGCCATTCCTCTCTCTATTGTAGGCTCAAATATTATCAAGAACCATTGCTGGAACATCAGCAACCAACCACCTAGCATGATATTCAGGTCCCTCATGATCTATTCCCAGCATTGTGGCCCATCCTGACAAACTCTTCCCAATGTGGTTTCATGCTCCTGGGCCTTGTATGACAAGCCGGCTCCTTTCCCTAGACTGTTTTTCCTGCTTTATTGACCTCACCCCTCAAAGCCTAGCTCAGGCACCTTATCTCGGCGCAGTCTTCCCTGGCTGTCTGCCCAGCAGTCGTTCCCTGCTTTGCCACACCGCGTCTGAGGGTACTTGTTTCACATACATCTCGCTGTTCCGTAACTGCTGATTCATAATGCTTCCCTCCCCAGACCGCATGACTGTCTGTCTTATATAATTTATATCCCCATCATCTACCATGAGCTTGAAACATCTTAGATACTTAATGAATATTATTTCACTAAATCGAACTACAGGTCCTGCATCTACATTGCCCCAGAATCGGGCAGATCAAATCATTCGGGCTTATACACCCAAGGTCATAAAGGAAGAGAAAGGGTGAGCAAATCTTTTTCTCCCCATTGTGGTAAAGTTTGGCTTTTATTTTAAAAGCAAAGGAAAGCCACTGAAGGGACTTAAACAGAGGAGTCACATGATCCAATTTGCACGTTAAATAGATCACTCTGGTATGCTCTCATTTTGATGTTAAAGAAAGCTTTGTTCATGGGGATTGAACTACTTATACCACACACATTATGCAAAAACAAGTCCACATTATTGAAATCTGCAAGGAAGATTAGAAAGAGCAATTTATCTGTGCCAAGCCAAACAAAGGAATGATCCTGCCACTTTCCTATTCTCCCACATGTGAGTTTTCTATTTGCAACTCATAACCTCCCTCAAATAATATTTCAGCTAAAATGCAAGTATTTGGCAGAAAATGTAATGGCAGTTGACAAAGTAAAATGTCTACAATGTCCTAAGGATAAATTTGTTGGAAGTTTAAAAAATGCTCAGTTCTTTTTCTTAAATTCCTGCCTGAGGATTATATATATATATATATATATATATATATATATGCCCCTGCTGGGGATCGACTGGCAATCTAGGTATGTTCTCTGACTAGGGATTGAACCTGCAGGCTTTTGGTGTAGGGACAATGTTCCAATCAACTGAGCCATGAGGCCTGGGCAGCCAGAGTTCTTTTTGTTGTGTGTTCTCCATGGGGCCTCTGGTAGGCTCTACCAGATAAGTAACCAGGGGGATGAAGACCTAGCCAGACTTACCGTCCTCAGGCAGGTGAACTTTCATAGCATCCCTAAAGCCAGACAGAACCTCATGACCCTCCAAGTCGAAAGTTGGCCATCTAACATTCCCCACTCTGTGACCATCTCTGAGTGGACACATTTCTTGCCCTCTTGTTCCCTGGCATTTACCTGGGCTTAGCCACTTCTACTATAGCTATGCCTGAAACACGGGACATTGACAGAAATTTCAGAATGAAAACCATTCTTCAAGGAAAACTGAACATAGTGACATTTTAATACATTTTACTACATTATGTATGTGAGCGTATATCCCTGGTTTCAGGTCTCTTGTTTGGAGAATCATCGAGAAGGGTAAGCAATCAGTCCCATCTGCTGCTGTGTGATATTGCTCATTTTAACCTTTCCGACCCCAGTTTTGTCATTAACAACATGATAGCAGGAAGTTAGGTGGTGTATCTCCAGTGCTTGGCACATGCTGGATGCTAAACCAATGACAGCTTTTATTGCTGTTGTATTGGCTAATTGTGCCTCTCCATGGAGTTAATAATATCTTTGTAATTACAAATGAATAAGTTAGAGTTGCAATCTTTTTTTCCTCTGTGGTTTATCCACTCAGTTCTTTTCCCACAACATGTCATCCCTCCTCAAGGGACATGTTAGTGCCCAGCTTTCCGTGGAGCTCAGGTATGTCTGGTGAGGACGCTAACCAGGGCATCTGCTTGTTGCTGGTGCAGGTGACGGGAGCTGCAGTGGCCATGGTTCTCCCATGTTTGCAAGGTCAGGTTTCTGAGGCACAGGAAGCCCTGGTGGTGGAGCTACCAGTGGGTGTAGTCAAGTCAGCTTCCTGCAGCTTCCAGCAGTCATTCTGGTCCTCAGCCTTAAGAATCCGTCACTTAATGCCCTATATTAATCTCACCTTTCTGCTTTATTTAGCCAGAGTAGATTCTATTGTTTTTTATTTGTGCTCAAATAACCTTTTATTTCAAATAACTGTGGATTTACTGAAAAGTTGCAAACCAAATTACAAAGTTAGGAAACAGCCCACAAAATCACCTTCACGCCTTACACCAGTTACCAATTCAGAGGTGCCCAAGACCACCATCGTGTTTGATAACATACTAGAAGGACTGGCTAAATTCTGCTACGCTCACAGCTGCAGTTTATCCCAGCAGGAGGACACAGATGAAAATCAGCCAATGGAAGAGCTGCATGCACCCGAGTCTAGGAACGTTCAAATCATGGAAATCCCAACTGCCCTCTCAGGGAGTCTTGGAAAGCACGACCTCGACTGGCAACAATGTGTGACAATACACAAAGACCAAGATCAAGTTTCTGAGGTGACCAGCGGTTTTATTGGCTACATGGACCTGGTTAGCAGTTCAGGGGGCTGACCTCGGTCTTCAGATCCTTAGGAGGCTGAGTTAATACTGCTGCCTGGAAGCCTCCACCCGAAATCACTTTGCTGGAGTGTCTGTGTGTCCATAGCCCCCAGGTAAACAAAGACCCTTGTATTGGGCAGGATATTCTCCAGACTTCTTCGGGCAAGGTTAAATTCTTTATAACACACACAGCTAAACAAAAGTTGAACTATACCTTGTATCTGTTCTGACATGAAGCTGCTCCTTGGTTGTAGCAGCTGCCATTTAACTATTGTATATGTTCCAGGCTACTTACAAGCATTATTGTTGCAGCAATATTTTAAACGAGCTGTTAGGATAGTTCATAGATGAAGTAACTGGGATATATTATTTTATTTATTACCTTTTATTTATCTATTTTTAAAGATTTTATTTATTTTCAGAGCGAGGGGTTAGGGTGGGAGGGAGAAACATTGATCAATCAATCCATTGCCTCTCGTCGGTGCCCCAAATGGGGGCCAACCTTCAACCCAGGCTTGTGCCCTGACCAGGAATTGAACTGGTGACCTTTCGCTTTGTGGCATGATGCCCGATCAGTTGAGCCATACTGGTAAGGACATAACTGGGAGATTTGATAGAAAAGAAGTCTAAATACTCCCAACATCACCAAGATAATAAGGCAAAGAGTAGAACCAATCCTTATGCTAAAGACTATGCTCTTTCCATTTCCTACATGGACTCCTACAAGGTGCTTGCCTTACTGTGTGGTGGAAGCGTCTACCCTGGACTCTGCAAAGTACAGACAGCACTATTATTGCCTGCTTCAGTAAACTCTGATTAGATGTGTGCATTTTGCCCTGGCCGGGTATTTCAGTTGGTAGGAGCATCATCCTGTGCACCAAAGGTTGTGGGTTCGGTCCTTGGTCAGGGTGTGTGCAGGAGGCAACTTATCTCTTTCTCTCTCTCTCTCTCTCTCTCTCTCTCTCTCTCTTTCCCTCTCTCTCTCTCTCTCTCTCTCTCTCTCTCTCTCTCTCTCTCTCAGCAATGAACATGGCCTCAGGTGAGGGGTGTGTGTGTAAAATGTGCACATTTTGGGGGCTCAGTGGGCAAATTGGTGTTATCTACATGCATATAATCATTTTCAAAGAAAAAGTAATTGACATGTAAATACCAATAGCATTATTATATTGCAAAATTCCCACCTCTGTAATTTTTGCTGTTTAGATTAATATCTCATGGCTCTCCCCCTTCAAACTTAAGTGCTTGTTGTTAGTAATGATTTCATGTTTATCTTGTGTCAATAATTAAAAATCTGATTTTCTACCTTCTTCGGGAAGAACATCAATTTTCCAACGTGCTTGTGTGGGATCTGTGTAAGCTCAGAGTTCATTTTTAATCCTCATTTTGTTTTAGAGAAAACAAAAGGCTGTCTGCCCCTGTCTCAGGAGCCAGAAGCATAACCTAAGCCATTCAGCCACAGGTGGAGCTGACCATCGGTACCAGGAAAGCCAGCTCCAGGCCTGGTGTCTCCGTGTCCGGCAGGTTAATTAGTAAGTGCTGAGTGCTGGACACTGCAGGGAGCCGGTAATGGGGTGAAGCCAACACCAGGTCAGACAGCAAGAACCATGCGTTCTCGACAATTAACATGGATTTCAATAAAGTCAACCCGGGAAGGCCGACAGGGAAAAAATCTACATGCCCACATTTCTCAGAAGATAGCAATTAAATGAACTGCCAGAGCGCATCTGAAGACTGGAAAACAGGAGCATGGTGATGTTAGGTAGCCGATATCGCTAGCGGCAGCATCGGCTGGGTGGTGGATGCGTTGCTAAACACAGCACGTTCTATCGGTTACTTCTCACAGGATAGGAATGACTGCAGCCTTTCTGTGTAAATTGGGGCCTGACGTTGACAGAGGTTAAGTAACCTGCCCCAAGGGACACAACTGCGAAAGGGTGGACAGAGGATTTGAGTCAAGGACCTTTATGTCCAAACTCGTGCCTAGGCTCTAGTTTGATAAGAAACCCATCGTGAATAAGAGAACCAGAAGAAGAATTCACCTTTCCACCGTCACAATTTGACAGACATCGACACGCCTTACCTCTGACTGCTGGTTGCTCAAATGCTGCCTTAGGGAGAGCTGGGCTGTTGGGAGGACGGGACAGCTGGCGATACCCAGGGACGCCCTCCGACGAGGTGCACTTGGGGAGGAAGCACATGTTCTTGACTCTTCAGTTAAACCTTCCGCTGTCCACCACTTATCTTTTGCCAATTCTGTACCCCCAGAAATAATGAGGTAAAGCAGATCTTGAACTTTCTTAAGCAAATAAACACCCTCAGACTCATTTTCCTCCTCGTCCTCTTCCTCCTGCCTTTCTGCCCTGAAGAGCCTTAGACGGATTCCAATTCAGGGTTAGCAGGTGTAAGAGAGTGGGAATGAAAAGTGAGGTTGATAGGAGGACAATTTACCAACAGAGGTGCTTTCCTACACAACCCTATTCCCCAACCTCCTGACGTGTGAGTAAGAGAGAAATACGTCTCCAGGTCCTACATTAAGAAAATGGCACGAATCATCTGGAAAGGTGAAACGTCTTATAGTTTGCCTATTGATATGCCACAGGAGAAACTTCTTCATTATGGTGTTTGGGGCCTGGCTTCAAGAAACACAAGAGCAGTTATATCAGTATCAGAGGAAGTGAGTCACTGTAGCAAGTACAGTTTATAAATTGATGTAACGGTGATGAACTGTACACAGCAAATGATAAAGTGGCCCAGTGTGCAAAATCACAAGCCATGATCAAATGGGATGACATCAAACTAAAAAGCTTCTGCACAGCAAAGGAAACACTAAAAAATGTAAGGGAGACCTATAGAATGGGAAAAATAAATGCAAACCATAAATCAAAGTATCACTGTCCAAGATATATGAAGAACTTGTACATCTCAATAGCAACAACACAACGACAAACCCAACAATCCTATTAAGGAAATGGCAGATGCCCTGGCTGGTGGTACAGTGGATAAGGCCCCAGCCTGCGAACCCAAAGGTCGTTGGTTCGATTCCCAGCCAGGACAACATAACCAGCTTGCAAGCCAGGTCTCCAGTCAGGTCTGTGGCTGGAGGCAGGTGAAAGGCAACCATACATTGATGTCTCTCTCCCTCTCTGCCTCTCTCCCTTCCCCTCTCTCAAAAATAATAAAATAAAATCTTAAAAAATAGAAAAAAGCAAATGGCAGAGAAGCTAAGCAGCCTTTTGTCAAAGCAAACATCCATATGCCCAACAGATACAAAAAAAGATGCTCAACATTGTTAGTCATCTGGGACATGCAAAGCAAACCCCCTGTGAGATAGCCCCTCATACCCACTAGAATGGCTTCATCAAAAACACAAGAGATAATATGTGGAGAAAAGAAAACATTGCACTGTGTTAGTGGGATTGTAAATTGGTATAGCCAGCATGCAAAGCAGTATGGAGGTTCATAAAAAAAATTAAAAATAGGACTATCATGCAATCCAGCAATTCCAGTTGGGGGCATACATTCAAAGGGAAGGAAAACAGCATATTGAAGAGACATCTGCACCCCTGTGTTCACTGCAGCATTATTCACAATAGCCAAGATGTGTAAGTAACCTAAATGTCTGTCAATGAATAAAGAAGATGTGGAGATCAATCATACTCATTCACACACACACACACACACAGGAATATTACTCAACCATGAGAAAGAAAGCAACCTTGCCATTTATGACCACATAGATGGACCCTAAGGGCATTACACTAAGTGAGATGAATCAGACAGAGACAGACAAATACTACACAATATTACTTATATGTGGAACTTAAGAAAGCCTAACTGGTAAAAACAGAGAGTAGAATGGTAGTTACCAGGGGATGGGGGTGGGGAAACTTGGGAGAAGCTATTAAGGATACACACTTAAAAGCAATCAATAAGTTCTGGAAATCAAATGCATAACATAGTGATTAGAGTCAACAATACTGTATGATAAACTTTAGATATTCAATAGTATACACTTCAAATATAAACTTGCTGAGACTGGATTTAATTTTTCCCGCCTCACAAAAGAAGTGGTAATTATGTGATATGATAGAGGTGTTAGCTGAGGCAAATATATAAATGTATCAGTGAACACACTGTACACGCTACACTTACACACTATATGTCAATTATATCACAATAAAGTAAATTCAATGACAAAAAAAGATGCAGGAAGTCAGAGTACATTTTTTCAAAGGCAAGAGTAGAAGCTGCTAAGAAAGGGATACCTTCTGACACACTAATAATAAATTGGGATGAAGAAAGACAAGGATTTTTCCTCAATCTTTGTTTTACCCATCCACCCCACCAAACGCTAGCATTATATTACAGTCTTTACAGGAGATTACAAAGATTCAGAAGTCTATAGTGTAGATAGAAAGCACGTCCCATAATACAATTCCTTCAGAATTTTGTAAGCTCTGTTCTATTGTCATTTCTTTTTCTTGCTAATTGGAAAGTCTGAGACCATTCTTATTACGATACTTTGTGGATACTGAGGAGGATGAAGACGTTTCAGGGCAACCACACTCATTGGATGGATGACCATGATTCAGTCTATTTTCTCCTGGGCCTGTAATCCCCTGCAAGGCCTATTGATAACCACCTGAGTTGCGATGACAGGAGAATGTGGAAACAGGTTAGAACCACACTGCTATTCATAGCAAGGTGGTAAAGAGCTGCATTAAGAACATAAGACCCACAAATATAACGCTGAGTTTTACACATTGCTTCTTTTTTTTAATTAAAAATTTTAAATTTTATTTCTAATTAAAAAAAAAAAGGTTTTTATTCATTATTTTAGAGAGAAGGGCAGAGAGGGAGGAAGAAAGAGAGAAACATCAATGGATGGTTGGTTGCCTTTCACTTGCCACCAGCTACGGACCTGGCTGGATACCTGACTTGCAACCTGGTTATGTGACCTGACTGGGGAATTGAGCCAATTCCAGCAACCTTTGAGTTCGCAGGCTGGTGCCTATCCACTGAGCCACCAGCCAGAGTGACACATGGCTTTCTTTATCAGCTCTTGCACATATCATTCCATCTTTCAAGCCCAGGTCAAATATTACCATCCCCACTGTTCCTCCAAGGCCCTGTGCTCCAAGGGGCCAACATGGTCTGTTCTCCTTGGTCCTTGGTTCCTGTCTTCAAGGGATTAAAAAAATTATCTTCCAAGTTCTCTTGATTCAAAAGAATATTTATCATTTCTTTACATATTTCAGTTGTGCACTTAGAATCCATAGTGGTTTCTATCCTACTTCATTGCCAAAAGCAAAAGTCTATGTTGAATTTATTATATTTTTTGTTTTTCTAAACATTCTACCTATCCTGGTTGGAATTTTATAAAAATATATTTCTTCTATTTAGAATGTAAGACTGAGTTTCTGCAAATTGGTTTTAAATAATTGTTTTTCTTTGGTAGAAACAAGAATGCTTTAGTTTTGTTCCCGATTTTAAGGGAATTGATACCTCTTTTTTAGTATGGTTAATCTCTAATGTCTTAGTTGATGGATAATCTTGATAAAGTTGGTGAGTAGAGTTAATTTTAAGTGACCATGCTTCCATTACAATAATATTTTAACCAACCTTTCCTGTGATAAATATTCTTAGCTTCCAAGTTACAGTTGACAGTCTTTAGAGCAAAACTTTCAATAGTGCAGAGAAGCACTTCCTCTTTTGTAGAAAGTAGGTTAAGACAGAAATGGAAATTTTACTAAATGTTGATAGAAATTGGTATGGATATATTTCTAAGCATTTCTTTATCTAACAAGATACAGTAACTGCCTCATGTCTTCTTCAAGGGCTGTGTCAAGTTTCTTATTCTTTTAAGAGTCCTCACTAAAGGTCCTTGTAGAATACTTGCATTTCTTAGTTAAATCTGAGTTAAAGCAGATTAGGTTTATAGTTATCTGTTATTGCAGGAGAAATAGGTACATGAAAAAATTGTCTAAAGAAAGTTTAAACAATTTTCTTGAGGGGAAAAACCCACACTCAGTTTAAGGAAGCTAGAGGTCTAAATGCTATGGCAGCAGTAAAACCGAGTGATGAAAGTTGAGATATTATAAGATCAACACACTTGTTTAAACAAATCTTCCCTTCATTTCTTTCAGAAATTCACCCCAGTGGCATATTAAAAGCAAAGAATAATGCCATCATCATTCTAAAATTTTATTTATACTAATTACATTTGACAAATGAGATAACATTTTTAAATCATTTTTCTCTAAAACTAGAGAAATTTGCCCTGGCTGGTGGCACAGTGGATAAGGCATCAGCCTGTGAATCCAACGGTTGCTGGTTCCTTTCCCAGCCAGGGCACATAATCAGCTTGCAAGCCAGGTCTCCAGCCAACTCTACAGCTGGAGGCAGGTGAAAGGCAACCATACATTGATGTTTCTCTCCCTCTGCCTCTCTCCCTTACCCTCTCTCTGGAAATAATAAATAAAATCTGAAAAAGAAAACTTTGCATCCTTGTTGAGGCAGCAATATAAACAATTGATATTGAATAGGCTGGTAGATGGTTCTTAAACATTTATGTGCCTAGAAATAATCTATTATGTATATAAAGTGCAGATTCCTAGGCTCTTACCACCAGAGAGCAATTCAGGAGATTCTGGTTTAAGGAGATTAAAAAATGCCCTTGGTAATTCATTTTGAGGAACACTACCATCAGCTAGAGGCTATTTTAGGTCCAGTATCTGTCTGGGAAGACTACAAGGAAGAAGTTGGGTGAGCCATAAGGTATGACATGGGTTTTTGTATCTGGAAAAGGAGTGAATCTTTCACATGAAAAAGCATCATGAGCCAGGTGGAAATTGATCCTATGACAAGGGACAATGAAGAGAGATTACCCTAAGGTGCAGGAGTTATGGTGGAATGAAAGGAGAAGATCGGAAAAGTTGATGTTCAATAAATACTTGTTGGATACAACTTTATTCCTGGGAGCTTATAATCTGTAGATTCAAAACTTAAATGACAAGTTTTACTTCTTGATTCCATTTCTCATTAAAAGCCAAAATCTTGCTCCTTGTCTCTATGCCTCTTTTATGGAAGTGTGTACTTCCTATCTTATTGTTCATACTATCTTCCTTATTAGATTCCACACTTTTTGAGGGCAGGCCCTTAACATATTAATCTTTCTGGGTTTTTGTTGTATTCCATTATATAATGCTATGCACATAGGTGGTATCCAAAATATTTGTTTAAAAAAATCAATTGATAACATTGTCACTTCATGAATGAGTCTATGTGATGGGCTAGACACTAGACTAGGTACTTTGTATTTAACACCTTACTTAGTGTTTCTAAACCTAGTACAAGTTAGACATTGTTGCTCACGTATTTTAAGAAAGAATACTGAGGCTTGGAAAGTCAATTACCTGTCTATAGTCACACGGTTAGTAAAGGGAGAGGCAGAAAGAGATGCAGGATTGGAAACTATCTGACTGAAAAGATGTACTCTTTCACTGCTGGATGGAATGAAGAAATGAATGAATGAGGGACTGACTGGGGAGTGTAAGGTAAGTAACTCATCTTAAGGGATAAAAAATGAGATATTAAATACTTATTAATCTTAATAGGATTTTATTCAACAGCACCCATTGTAACCTGCTTATTGTAGGAGGGGAAGGAAGGTAGGCAGGGACTATTCTGTCCAGTTGGGAGCCCTTCGGAAGTCTGCTGGCACGGGCACGCATGGTGCGCAGTTAGAAGGTCAGGGAATTGAGGGTGGGCACAGCTGCAGAGTCTATACTTGAGTGGATAAGGAGGTAGCGTCCACTGCTGACACAGTAGCATTGTGTGACAATGTGAAAGAGGAAGAAAACAATTCTTTGTCAATTTTATCCACCCCCGAGGACATTTTGCCATTGCTTCTAGAGAGAGAGAGGAGGGAAAGGGAGAAACACTTATGTGAAAAGGAAACATCAGTTGGTTGCCGCCCTTATGTGCCCAGGCTGAGAACTTTGTGGTTCTGGGATAATGCGCTGGCCAACTGAGCCACACCGGCCAGGCCAACAAGTCATTATAGATGGGAGTTGGTCTTGAATGAACAATCACCTAAGTGATTGGTTAAAAAAATAATTATTAACAACTAGATCCCATCTCCAGAGATCTTGATGACATGGGTCTAAGGATGTTTGCAGACATTGAAAATGTTGGGGAATCACTGTCCTAGGGTTTCACTTCAGTTCCTGAAAACCAGGATTTGGTCACTTATTTCACACCTTTGCCTTCCATAGGTGTCCTGCATTGTACTAGATCATGACTCTGAGGTTACTGGTCTTCCGATGTGAAATAAAACAATGTGATTACTGCCAGTGAACTGCTTTGCTCTGATTGGATGGAAGCTTTTTTTTTTTTTTTTTTTCCCCTGAGCATTCCAAGTGATTTTGCTTCTGGGACCAAATTATGCAGTCATTGGCAACAGACCTGTTTAGCAAAATTAATGAAAACATAATTAAGCAAGTTTCCCTCTCCTGTGCCTTTTATTATTTTTAAAATAATAAAATAGTAGGATAACAAATTAAGAAAATGATTGTTTAAATTGCAAATTAGGCTTTTCAATTAAACTCAAATTATACCTCTAATATTACGGATCATTAGTGATGATTTCAAATTATAAAGCAAGATTTCAGAGATAATGCATGGGCTTTGCAGGTGGAGAATAAGCTCCAAAACCTGACTTGGCAGAAGAAGATGGGTAACTCCGAGAAAACATGGAACTTGTCTGAGCCTAAGTTTCCCAGTTCGTAAGATGAGGACAATGCTCCGTGCAACAGTGTGCTGGTAAGCGTACGACAAGGGGCCCTCTGGAGGTGAGGCCGAGGTGCGGCATTTGCCATCTTCTGACGTGTCGATACTCCCAAATTACCAACAGAACCGACACACATTTCCTGAAAACGGGCTCTTGTGATGACCACTGCTTACTGAGATATCTAAGTGACAAAAGAGGTAACGTGTAAAAGATCTCAGTGATTGGCCCAGACTTACTCAATATAGGTTCCAAATAGTTCAAATGTTTATTCTATAGAGTAAATAATTGTAAGATATTTTACTTATGGCAAAAAAAAAAAAAAAAAGAGAGAGAGAGAAAAAAAGTAAGAAAAGCAGAATGTTATGGAACCCTAAACCTGAAATAGATTTATGTTCTGCCAAGATGGGTGAGTTCTGCATTCACTGTTCTCCCATTATGAGGCTTGAAAAATCTACATTTACATATTTGAGAATTATTAGATCTGCCCTGGCCAAGTAGCTCACTTGGTTAGCACACCAAGATTGCGAGTTCACGCCTTAGGGCACATATGAGAAGCAACCAATGAAAGCGTAAATAAGTGAAACAACAAATTGATGTTTCTATCTCTTTCTCCCCCTCTTCTCCCTCTCTAAAACTCAATAAAAATTAAAAAAAAAAGAATTATTAGATTTGTGTGGAGATTTGATTCACTAGTATTTAAGAAGCACATTTTGAGTTCTCAGCACTATGCTTTACATACACACACACACACTCTCTAGACGGCCAGTAACTTCCTTGCAAGGCAAGATTTGCATGTATGACAGTCTTAATGATCTCAAACATCTTTCTACTTAACTTCTCAATGACCTTTCCATTCTTGGCATCCAGTGCCTCTCCTTCCCTCTTCCCTTCTCGCCACACTGTTTTTTGTTGCTGTTGTTTGTCTTTCAAACTAAAGGCAGCACTAGAAAAATAACATGAAATCTGAGACAAGAGGACGAGAACGGGGGAGTTTGGGGAATGCCAGGAAATAGACAGCCTCCCTGCGGGGCTGAAGCTAAGTACTATCCTATGACTTTGGCGAGGGGTTTTGCAGCTTTTTCCTACAGGAGCAGCCACGTTCCTCCCTATTTCCTGAATCCTAAGTATGGGAAGGCACAGTGAACAGTTACTGACCTTTGCTTTCTTCCTTGGGTAGGCCTCTTACTCTGCACTGACTCCCACAGCTCTTGCCACATGCTCTGAATGAAACCAGACTCTCCCCACAGTCTGAACTGCCTACATGACCTAGACCCTGCCCGCTGCTCCAATCAAAACAGCAGCTCCATTTACTGAGTGCTCAGGCCAAGCCAGGCATTGCTCTACGTGCTGACTGGGGACCACTTATCTAATCCTGATTTACAGATGAGAAAACGGAATCCAGTGTGGCAGGGTGGCACTTCTTTCTTAAAGGACATGCCGTCAGGGCAGAGCTCTGAGCATGGCCAACCCCAACATCTGAAGGGGCAGGGAGCACCCTTCTCCCACGGGAGGGGCCCCAGGGTGGAGGAGTATAGGTGGACATGGACCACATCCATGCCACAGTATGGAGATAGCAGTGAGCCAGACTACATGTGGTTCTCCCTCTCCCCGTTGCTATTTGTGAATTAAGTTTTTATGGAAATGCACATTCAGGAAACTGCTCAGGTCATAAGTGCATAGCTTGACTGATGAACTTTTACAACAGAAACAGACCCATGTAACCAGCACCCAGATCAAAAACTGGATAGTCACTAGCACCCCAAAAGTCCCCTTTTACCCTTTCTCATTCATTTACATCTCCCTCAAAGATCACCACCCTGACTTTTCTCACTATAGATTTTTCCCCCTGTTTTTAAACTTCATATAAATGGAATCATACATATTTACTCTTTTTGTCTGGCTCTGTTTAGCCTTTTGTTTCTGAGATTCATCCATGCTGTTTTATGTAGCAGTAATTCATGTGTGTTTATTGCTTACTATTCCATTGTTTAATATATACTATTATATTTATAAATATTGATGATTTATTTATCTCTTCTACTGCTAATGGGCATTTGGGTTGCTTCTAATTTTGGCCACTACAGGATTATGCTTCATGAATATTCCTGTGCATGTCTTTTGGTGCCTTTTACAGATGCATTTTGTTTGGTATGTAGAGAGGAGTGGAAATGCTGGGCCATAAGATATGCATATGTTTAGCCTTAGTAGATAATGCCAAATAATTTTTTAAAGTGTTTATATCAAGTAACACTCCCACCACAGTGCCAGTTGGTGCACAGCAGTGTTCTAATTCTTTTTCATCTGGTGGGTGTGTTTTGGTATTTTGCAATGGTTTTAATTTGCAGTTCCCTCCTGATGAATGACGTTGAACACACTTATTGGCTATTTAAATGTCCACTTTTATGAAGTGGCTTTTAAGCTTTTTGCCCATTTTTAATTGGATTGTCCTTTTCCTATTGATTTGTAGGAAGTTTGAAAATGCATCTCAACAGCCTATTCTGCAAGGATTTTAAAATCTGTAATATCATTAGCCAAATACAATTTCTTCATACCCAAAGTTAAGAATAGCATTTAATGGCTGTTAATGTTGGAAAAGGAGCTACTTGTTATTTAGCAATTTGGTATCAGATTCATCTTTTTTTTAAATATATAGATATGGCCTTACTGTACTCAATGATGACAAGATAAGGAAAAAGCTTTACCTTCCTTCCTTCCCTTCCTTCCTCCTTCATTTTCCCTGCACTTTCTCCCTTTCCTCTGATCGCCTCCCTCCCTCTCTTCTTTCATTCCCATGCTTGCTTGCTTTCTTCGCACAACAATTTACATTATGTCAAAACTTCATACTGAGTCTCTTTTAGAGGGTTTGTTCTTAATCCATAGTTTCCAACCTCTTTTCTGGGAACACTGTATAAACAATTGGGACTTCAGTTTGAGGTTGCTTTCTCTGTACTGTATTACATGAGTCATTTAAAACTGCTTTTAAAACTCATTTGAAAGAAAGAAGCTCCCAAATATATGCTTATTACAGAATTTCAAATGACTTACGTAGCACAAACAGAACATCTATAAAAACATGTACTAACAAATAATGCCACCCTTCCTACGCAGGTGTTCTTGGTAAAGCACACGTGATATGCAAACATGCAGAGTGCACCGAAGATAAATGCTTTCACCACAAAAACATCCTCTGGATTACAAAGGGATCTGCAATAATTCACATAATGCTCTTTTGCGCCTCTATGTTCTTTCTGCTCATTCAGTTTCATTTGTTTTTACCCAGCTAGCTCTTCAACGAAGTGTAAAACACAATTTTACTTACAGGAAATTTATATGTAATCTTTATAGCAAAACATTGCATCAGGTAGACTCTAACTGCAGAAAATGAATGCTCGGCAGACATCGCTAGGAGGACACTTCCTTTAAGTGCTTCCTCTCCACTGTGGGATAGTTTCCCAGCCTGCTCCAGGCTCCCAGCTCTGGTGTCATGCCGTGGTGGCAAACAGCAGAGGGTGGCAAAGAAATCGACAGAATTCTACTGTCCCTTCCAAGGCTGAATTCATGCCTTTTTACTATAAATTCCAGTTTAATGTAAAAACAAACAACAACAACAGCCACATTTGATAGGAAAATTACAATCAGATGTTCACTCTAGTCGAAGAAATAGCACGAGGCAAAAAGTATCCCCATAATTTTAAATCTCAGAATCCAACAGAGAAGAATCCAGTAGAGAATCCAGAAGGAATAGCAAGCCACTTGGAGTACTGAATGCCAGTGAGGAGACATGATTCATTTGCTCCAGAGGGAAACAGAAAAATGGTGTGAGAGGTTGAGGGTAACGTGGAGGCAAAAAATAACTGTTTTAAGATGGAAGCAATAACAGCATACTTGTTGAGAGAATCGCTGGAGTGGCACCCTTCAGAGGTGAGCTGGGACTCTGCACAGGAGCGGGACACAGAGCATGTGTTCAGCACACGTTGAGGGAATGAATGACCTAGCATGTGGGGATTTACTTTCACGTGTATATTCAGTGTTCGGTGGGACCTCTGTATGGTCTGCTGATTAAAAGGAGAGAGCTTGGAGCCTGAGAGAGCCTGTGATGCTTTGGGCAAATTTCTTTCTCTTCTTTCAACACAGCTTGTGTGCCTATAAAGCAGCCACAAGCACTAGTGCCTCCCTCATAGGGTTGCTGGTGCTAGTGAATGTGACAAATACGTGAACAGCCTAGCCAAGAGCCTGGTACATACATAGTGTCACAGTGTGGGGTCCCCAAAGTCCCCAACAGCCCATGATTTGGGGGTTGAGGGGCAGGAGACAGTACAGCTTTTACAGTACTTTGCACATGTGTGGCCAATAAAGCATGGATGATACTGTCTAAGATACTTTGCACGTTAATGACAAAGAGTTAGCGAGCCTTCCGGAAGGGGAGAGCCAGACAGAACGAAAGGAGCCATCCGTAAAGAAAGGGACCATGCTATTTGAAAGGATGGAGAAGGGCCCTGCCGCTGGCCACAAAGTCGAATGTGAAGACAGGGCCATGCAGCCTGAGCTAGTCAGAACGCTGCCACTTGATGGCACCCGCTCCAGCTGACTGAGACACCAAGGACTCCACCTTGCGGACCCAGACTCGATCTGGACTCTTGGAACTTGTGACACATGGAAAGGACCTTCTCTTAGAACTTGTGCCTTTTCTGGATTTCACCACCATCCAGTGCAACATGGCACATGCTTTCTGGACTATTACATGGAGGCTGAGGACAACATACCCTAGAGCCTGAAGGAGGGAGCTGCCAGGTAAGGAACAGGGAACTATTGGGTTTGATTTGGTTATATCCCTTTGGGGAGCAAGGGGAGTGCTAGGTCTTAGGGGAGAACAGGGCTCTGAACAGGAGTGCTCCCAGCCACCCCAGGGTTGGAATATTGTAAGTAAACACCTGTTCTTCTCAACCCTGGTTGTTGGGCCTTGTACCAAGGTGCCACGTGAACAAGTCCCCCTTGCTCCATAGCAATAGGGCCCTGAGAGTGGTAACTTGTATTAATTGCCGTTGCGTTGGAGCCGCAGCCCAGGGTCCCCAGAGCTAGGCGGCCAGGGTGAACGCCCTGTGAAGGCCAGGGGCACCTGGGAGGAGCACGGAGCCCCTGCGCCCCTCTGGCACTCCTGCTACAGGGGTACAGCGCTCACACTCTCTGCTTCAGCATCACAACCACGCAGTGCCCTGAAAACCCTAAGGAGACGTTCCAGCTCTTTCCGTAGCCTTTCCTGAAGTGGAGCAGATTGCGGGTCTGATGAGAACTGGGGCAGAATCAGTCAAGTGGGGAGAGGGGAGAGGTGCTTTTCTCCTCTACAAAGTAGCCATGACTGCCTTGAGCAGTATTACAGCTTCCCAAGGAATCTGAAAGCCATGCAAGGGAGGCTAGAGACCTGAAAGTGAGTTCACAATATTAAGAAAGGTGGCTTGGCAGGGGAAAAGTGGGACAGCTGTGATAGAACAACTGAAAAATAAATGAAAAGGTGACTCAATGTTTACACTTTGCCCAGGTCTCTCTCCTAGGCTGTCCTTAATGGTTGTTGGAGACTTACTTTGACAGTCTGTGCAGGACCATCCCAAACATTAATTTGGCTGTGACTAACCTGTCATAGCTGGTCATTTAAGTTGCTTTGGAGATAATGGTAGGGGTAGGGGGTAGTTACGAGTATGATAGTTCTGATCCCATGTTGAACAAGTTAAGTATAAGGTTCATACTCTACAGAAATATTGATGAGAAAAGGGACCCAGGCTAGGAAAACTAGGAAAAGGAAAAAATTATGGCCTGTCTTTCTAGACTTTGGAGTAAAAAAAAAAAACCAGCAAATGCAGGAGTCACTAAGAATAGAATGACTTCATGACATTTTCATGACTATATCCCGCAGGCTAAAGTCCAGTGATATAATTAATTGAGAGTATGCTAACACTTACATTGTCAGCTAGAATCATATCAAATTCATGATTTCTGGCTTTTATACTGACTACTCTGCCTGCCAATCAATGATAATGTCCCTCAATTCAGTAACTGTGACTAGGGCCTTGCAAATTATAGATAACAATATTTCATTTGCTAAGTTTCATGTCTTAAGTTTACCAGAGGGCTCATTTGCAGTCAATGTCTTCACCAGTTACTGTCATAATCAAGTTTTAGAATCTTTCTTACACTAATTGTTTTGTATTTGAATTATAATTATGAATTTTCTGTTACTCTTTTATGGATTTGGTCTTAGCTATGATAAAATTGTCTTGCTTTTTTCCTATACCTTTGTATTTTATCATAAGACATGGAAAGATAATATCTGAAAATAATTTTCAAGGCTGAAACTCTTGTAGTCATTATTAGGTTGGCCAATTCTTGAAGGGTCAAGAAAAAAAGTCACAAATAAGGAAGTGGCATTGCTGATGAGTCTTACTATGTCCTCTGAACCTAGTTCCTGGACTACCTTCAATATGCCACCAAGAGGTGATATGACATGTATCGGATCCCCTCCAGAGTGGATGGACATATTTTAACTGTGCAGAGTTGGGGGCATTCATGTATGCTACTTAATCTCCTATAAAGTCAGTATGATCATCTCTATTTTAATGAATTACAAGCAAGAAAACAGGCTCAGAGAATGTAACTGAAAGGCTTGCCCGCAAAACTGGCAAAATCAGGGTACAAACCACTATTCCCACACTTCAGACACAGCGCTCACAGTATCCTACCACGGTAGCCATAAGACTCATTTTGGATTTTGGGGGACAGCACGTGCCAGTGCTTGTATCTCCTGTTCTGCCCATGGCTATTCCTTCCTTCATTCTTTCCTTTATCGATTCACTTGCTCGTTCTTTCAGAAATGTAGTTTGAGCACCTACTGTGTTTTAGGCACTCTGTTATCCACTGGAAATGCGATGATGGATAACAGGTACATGGTTCTTGACTTTGTGGAGTTTATGTTCTCCTGGGGACCACCCAGCAGAGACATTTCCTGAGATGAGTGCAGCGGAGACACTGGGGGAGGAGGTGAGATCTGGTAATGGGGGGACCTGCCCAGGTCATCTTTGAGATGCAATTTGAAGTTCACATCATAACTCTCTCTTACATGAGGCCACATTTGCAGAAATATCAGTCTGGCTTCCAAAAATCATTTAAAATTAGAGTTTTAGTTCAGTTTCTTGACAAAATGTCAAAGAGGGACTTTTCACAGACCATGAGTAACATTCACTACATGTGAAGTATTGCCCCCTTCAAGGGGTAAAAATTACTACTGCCCCTGTTTTGTAGATCAGGAGACTGAGCTATGAGGAGAGTATATGACCACCCAACGTCACGCAGCTAGTAAACAATGGAAATTTTATGTAAACCTAAATATTCTGTCTTTTAACACCTATGTTATATTATCACTTAGAAACCGTTCTTATAACTCTCTCCTCTGTTCTTTTCTTCCTTTAGCTCTATACATCAATCACCCTAAAAAAGTATTCCTCAAATTTATGCTCCCAGTTTTCCTGACTCCTCTTCCATAGCTTCTCTAGTGTAGGCAATTCAAAGCAGAGCCATTTCGTGTCCTTGGTCCCCCTCCCCCGCAACTGTGAACTGACCGGTTGTCCCAGTTTCCACAAGAAAGCAAGGGCTCAGGATTGACCCAGTCAGAGACAGTCCTCCCCCCTTTTAAGGTTTGTGTGTAAATTGTTTGGGTGAGTGTGTTCTCCTCCCCAAGAAGAAGAAGGGCAGGTTTTGCACTTTCACTGGCAGATGCTTTGTAATTTCATTTCTTCTATGGCTGTCAGAGAGGAGTTGGAGCTGTTAGCCAGGCCAGGAGTGAGAAGGGTGCTCCATCAGAGGCAAAAGCATATGCCAGGTTGTGGGGCCTTGGGATGTCCTAAATGATAGGAATATCTTGTTATACTAACAAGGTGACTCATGGTGAGCCCCTAGGTAGCTTCAGGGTGGAGGATGGTCACCAGAAAGACCAACCACATGATGAGAGAGTTGGAACTTGGGGCTAGCACAGACTGCAGGAAGGGAAAGCAGGCTGGAGATTTCATTCCAACCACATGCACAATGATTTAATCAATCATTCCTATGTAATGAAAACCAACGAAAGTCCCTATAAAAACTGTGGACACCAAGGCTGGGTGGAGCTTCCTGGTTGGTGGACACATTGACATGATGGGAAGGTAGTGGGTCTTGACTCCATGGGGAGGGGACATGGAAAGGGTCAGCATTCACGACCCTTCCAGGTCTGGTCCTGTGTATGTACATCTATTATAATCAAACCTGTTGTAAGCATATTGCTTCCCTGAGGTATAAGAAGTATACTAGCCAATTGTCAATACTAGGGAGGGGGTTAGGAGAACCCTCAAATTTATAGCCAAGTCAGTCAGAAGTGTGGTGGCCTGGGGACTCCTGGAACTTGTGATGGGCACCTGGCAGTCTTGTAGAGGACTTTTTGCCCTTCCACCCATGGATTTTAACTGTGGGTAGTGTCAGAACGGAATTGTAAACTCCTTTGGGGTGGAAATGGAACAGAGGCCACGGGCATGGCTGGTGTAGTGAGAAAATATTCAGAAAGACTATTTAAACCCAAAGGACCATGACACCCTTTTCTGAAAAGCCCCCGAGTTATCTTTCACTAACTCTGACGCTCACCAGGAAGGAGCTGGGGTGGAAGGAACATCCCCTGGGGACCGGAGACAGGGCTGGCTCTGCTGCTCAGGTTCCCCGGTGCAACCTTCTGTCCTGCAACCAAAAAAGGGCTCCTTTCATTCCCTGTACTAAGGTGCTTTGTTTCTCTTTGTGAAGATGCGTCAGCTGGGGTTTGTTCTCTCAGCCCCCGGTTTGCTCCTGGCGCGGACAGCCTGTCCTGCACTTTTGGGGGAGGCAGCTGCGGGAGGGGGCGGATGACAGAGCAGTTAGTGGGGGCTGTGTTTCACAGTACGGAACTTCTGCCTCAGCAAACAGCTTTCCTGAGCAAAAGCACAATCCATTTTCTCAGTTAATGAAGCCAAATGCATCGGGAACAAGTGTGGGCTTCCCCTGAACTCCTCTCGGGCTTGCACCGTGCCTTTGAATCTGGGGAAGTTTCCCATGAATAATTCAGTGTCTCAGAACGTTACCTGAGAACCCAGACTCTGGGCTACCAATTAGCATCCCAGAGCCAAGGAGCCTTTTGTGTCATTTTTGCTATTTTCATAAAATCATAATCATACAAGAAAATATCCCTGAGGAATAAACACCTTTAGCCATATTTTCTATTTCTTAAATTTCAAAGGATTTTATTAAAATACAGAGAATGCAGGTTATATCCATAGCTTACTTAAACCTACTTCTGTAAACTCCTATTATGTTGCAAAATTTACTAATACTATGCAACTAAAGTTTTATCAACCACCTGGTGCTGTCACCTTATTATTTGAAATATTTAATTAAGAAATACTTCTATGTCAGTGATTGATTATAGTAGTTTTAATCAGGGTGTAAGCTATTTGGTTAGACTGATTCATCTATAACCTGGTTATCAAACATTTTTGCTCTTATTTCATCAGAGAATTGACAAACATGGAATCCATGTATTTGATGATATTCTGTGCCGGCTTCCACATGTAAACAGCTGAGGGACCAGACATGTTTAAATGGACACAATGGAAAGCTAAGAGAGGTAATGTCTGTGTGAGGGTGTTATGCTCCTGAAAGAGTCTGCAGTCAGAGGAGAAACTAATCCCTTAGGTTAAAAGGACAATCACATGGATGAACCTTAATAAATCTCCGGGAAATCCGAATAGTACCATCTGAAGATTCCTCCTGGCCCTAACCTGGTTGGGGCCCCTCGGCTTTAACTTCCTGCCTGTCTGCCTGTTCATCACGGGGCGTTCAGGCATCTGAGACTAATTATTGGCTGGCAACAGAGAAGTGGCATCTCGGCCTCTCGCACTCTGTACCCAGAGAAAGTCACTGCTCCTCATTTATGTTTCTCTAAGATCCCGTCTTCCCAACACAACCGCCTTCAATGTTCCCCTGAATTTAAAAAATATATATATTTATTGTTTTTAGAGAGCAGGGAAGGGACAGAAGCAGAGAGGGAGAGAGACATTAGTGTATGAATGGTTGCCTTTCACCTGCCTCCAGCTGCAGGCCTGGCTGGAGACCTGGCTCGCAACCTGGTTATGTGCCCTGGCTGGGGAATCAAAACAGCCACCCTTGGGTTCGCACAGGCTGGCGCCTTATCCACTGTGCTACCAGCCAGGGCTTCCCCTGCACTTTTGATGTTGGTGGGAAGACGGAAGTGGCCCACAGGTGTATCTGAGTTTGAATCTTGGCTGTTACTCATTGTGACTCAGCATCTCCCGCAACTTCTCTAAGCTATGGATCTCTCCTCCCTGACAGTGGATAGGAATGGCCTCCAGGTTTGTTGTGAGAACTACATTAATGTATGTATATAAAGCTCTTAGCGCACAACCTGGCATATACTAAATAAAGAAACTAGTAGCTAAAAACCTTATTATTTATCAAGTTTAGGAATGGGCTATTTACTCAGAAGGCCATGTTGGTTCATGAAAAATAATTCATAAAGTGTAGTTAAATTGCTTACAGTGCTTGTGAAGATAAAAAAAAAAAAAAAAATTTTTTTCTGCTTCATGGTGGCCATAGACATTTTTTTTTCCTGGCCAGACATGGAAACAGGCATTGTGGGCATAAGAATAGATATCTAAGAGCTAGTCCATAACTCTCCTAGAAAATCATTCCTAACATACAGTTCATTGGCTAGGGAGGTTAAGTTTTAAAGCTAAAGCACTTTTTTCCCTTACAATATCTTACCTCATAAGCTAGAAATAGGTCTCAGTTAGAACTCTGTCTTTTTCTCAGCCTCTGAGCGGGGCACTTGGAGTTGCAAGGAGTCAGGCTCATTCAGAGCGCCTCAAGAGGAGTCTGGAAACTGAGCCTGGCACGTGGTAGCTTCAGAGAGACCAGCCTTCCGGGCTGGTCAGGGTTCACAGATGGACCCTGTCCCTCCCATTAATGCATTTCCACTGACCTTTCCCTGTCCTTTGTGTCTGCAGTTGCTAATTGTTCAGGTCCTTCAGATGTCCCCAATTTGAATTGATAAAGTCCAGTTTGTCTAATGATCATTATCCCTGTGTGGGGAGAACTTTTTAAGACTGGATGAGACATAGGCATCTATCTAAGAAGTAGGAGCCCCAGATCTTTAGATTCAGCCTTGGAGATAAAAACAAGCCTCAACCAGCAGCAGAATGAAGAGACTTGAAAGAACAGAGCATGTAGGCTCGCGGTTCTGTCTTCCCACAGAGCTCACTTTTCCACCTCCTTTCGCGTTAGGAAAGAAGTCGGGAGTCTGTTTCTAATCAGCTATGTTGAAGCCACTTAGAGATATAAACACTGGGGCAGGTTAGAATGAAGATGTTTTCTTGTTGGATTCATGTCTTCTCTGTTTCTTGTTATCATAAAAATGTTTATTTGCAAGACATTTCCTCAGGCTCTACTTGAACTGCAATGATTTATTGTCATACAACCCTGAACCCTGAGTGTAGGATGTTGTTGACTCAAAAGATGTGGGGAATTATAGTTATTTCTTGTATGTTTGCTATGGAAAATTATATATAAATTTACTCACTGACCTTCTAGTAGTTAACCCTTTGATGACTGCTACAGTCACATTATAATTAATTCAATCCATAAGCCAATTCAGATCCTCTTGGAGTTGGGCATGGGGCGAGGGAATAAACACCCAGTTTCTTCTCTGTATAGTTATGGTATGATTACAAATAAATGGCATATTTAATTGAGCAGCTTTAAAACTCCTGCTATTTCCACTGCTACCATCCTGGCCCAATTCACCACCACCTTTGGGCTGGACTTTGCAAAAATCTTTTACCTAACCTCTGGGCTTCTGCCTTTGCCTTCCTGTAGTCTGTACTCAGCATAAAAAACAGAGGGACACTGTTAAAATAAGTCTGCTCTGACTCTTTCACTGGCTTCCCATATTTTCAGAGCAAAAATGAAATCCCTGCGTCACCAGTGTGACCCTGCCCCTTGACCTCCCTAACCTCCTCTCCCACTTCTATCCCCTGTTCACTCTATTCCAGCTACCTGGCCGCCTCGTTTCCTTCAGCCACAGTGGGATAACCCTGACTTGGGCTTCCTCCCCGTGCTTCATGGAGCGCTCCTCGCCCAGACCCCTGCAAGGCTTCCTCTCCGCAAGTCTCCACTCACAGGTCAGCTTTTCAGGGTAATTTTCCCTGGCCATGGTTTAAAACGTAGTACCCTCCTCTCCTCCAAGACAAATACTATTTTATCTTCCTTCCCCACTTTATTTATTTATGGTCCCCACCCAAGGATATGTTTATTGATTTTAGATAGAAAGAAGAAAGAGACAGAAACATGAATGCGAGAGAGAAACATTGATCTGTTGTCTCCTGTACATGCCCTGACCAGGAATTGAACCCACAACCGAGGTTATGTGCCCTGACTGGGAATCAAACCCACAACCTTTGGTGTACAAGATGATGCTCCAACCAACTGAACCTCTGGCCAGGGCTCCCCACTTTATTATTTTTTTTCATAGCTATTGTCCCCAACTAATGTATACATATGGCAGGGGGTAGGGAGGGCAAAAGTAGATTTATCGTTGTGAGTATGCAAAACAGAGCTTATGCTTGTATTATTATTTCTTAATTGTGTTACTTTCTATACAAACAACTATTAACCTACTGTCACCCACCCTGGTATTTTGCTTGTTTATTTTGTTGTCATTTGTTTTCCCTCCATAGATGGGGATTCTAGTAAAGCAGGGATCTTTTTCTCACCCATCCCTGCCCTACACTGCCGAATTCCTAGCACCTAGAACAATTCCTATTTTAAAAATATTTTATTATTTATTTATTTGTTTATAGGGAGAGGGGAAAGGAGAAAGAGAGGGAGAGAAACATGTTAAGTGTGAGAGAAACATTGATCGGCTTCTTCTTGCACACCCCCAACTAGGAACCTGGCCTGCAGCTTGGGCATGTGCCCTGACCAGAAACTGAACTGGCCACATTTGCAGGATGGCACCCAACCTACTGAGCCACATTGGCCAGGACACCTAGAACAATTTATGACATAAGCAGGCTCTCAATATTTGTTTAATGAATAAATTAAAAAATACTATTCTATTAAGAAAAAAGAGGTTACTAGACTTCTTACTGTTTGGTTGATCTTATGTCGGGCATCCTAAACAAACCTGTGATAGGACAGTTTATCTAATCAAGAATGTAGTTGTACCAGGATTGGTCTAAGTTGCTCAATTCCTTTGGCCAAAGATACACTTTACATCATGATTAAGTCAAAGTTAAGGGACACTACTTCTCAGAGAGAGAGGTAATGTTAGCATGTCCTCAGAAAATGTGGGGGCATCCAGGGACCCTCACAGAGATGGAGCTAGGTGCACACTTCGGGCCCAACAGATGACCATGACTGATTACAAACTGGACCAAGACAAGAGCTAGGTCAACTCAAATTCATTCCCAGCCCTGGGCAAAACAGCTCAAGACACTTCTGATTCCAAGTCTGGAGCAGAATCCTGGCTTTCTGGCAGATTCGGAAGCTTCCGGATAGGAATGTTTTGAAGGAGTACAAAGAGATCCTATTGCTCAAAATATACTCATTCCATTTCAACTTTCAAAGCCTCTAAAACGCCACTTTCAGGAATCCCTCCATCTTCATTAGAGCTGGAGATTTTCGTTGTTGCTGTTCTAAAGAGTAATCTTAAGATGTTCTTGTGCCCAGGGCAGGTGATACATAAACTCAGACTTTATGGAAAATGTCCGCCCTTAACAGCTAGCTTTTAGGAAAAATTCAGAAATCAATCACTGGCTAAGTGCCTGGAAGGAGGAAAGTAACAGTAGGAGGTGGAACAATGCAGGAAGAAATTCATCCTGAAATAATATGGTAAAAACCTTAACCCCTAAGGAAATACTTCTGTACCTGATGTAAGGTCACAAGCACAGTGTCTCACACAAGATGTCCTACTGGGGAGGCAGGTCTTTCTTGCTGCAATTAGTTTTTAATAAATAAACAGCATTGTACCCTTTTGTCACATTTTGCTTTAGGGTATGCCTTTTACATCTTAATCTCTAGATTAGCAGTAATGGAAAACAAAGGAACATGTAGATTCTGTCATCTATGGGATGAGTCTTTGGGCAGATGTTTCAGTTTACAGAAAGGCTCTGAAAGTTAAGAGGATGAAGTAGGTCTCACGAAAGCAGGAAGGTGGAATTAAAGCAGCCTGGGGTACCGGGGAGCTTTTCACCTTGTATAATAGCTATTTACCTCTCCCAGGCACATTTAACCCCCAAAGGCTTCTGTATCTACATTTCTCATTCTTTCCCCTGAAGCTGCTAGATTTGTCTCAGAACTAAAACAGGCTATTTGCTGTGGGGTCTGAGACTAAGGATACACGTGGGAATGGAGAGACCAACAATTTAAACCCTTGGGGTGGGGTGTTGCTAATCCTCTCCCTTAGGGAGGGGCAGCGAATGGGATACACTGGGGGACAACTAGAGAATTCTCTGCAGGTTAAGGGATGTTGCCCAAAGAAAGAGGGAAAATGATTTTGTAATTTGACTCCCTTTACCTCAACCAACAGCCCTCCATTTTCTTTTCTGAATCCAATGGGAGATTCAAAAGCAATGATCTTTTAAGATTGCTGGTATTGGAGTAGGCTTCAGAAAAGGGTTTTTTTCCAGTTTTTAAAGCAATTTTGACCTTTACGATTACTTTAAAAACAACACATATTTATGCTTGAAAATCTGGAAAATATATCAAAGTATAAAGGAAATAACAATCACTTCTAATCTCATTATATAATATTTTGACATATTTCAATCCTTTCCTATTCACATACACACTTTCAAAGGTAATGCAATTATACTGCATATCTTGTTTGTGATTTGCTTCTTTCACTGAATTTATCACATACTGTATATTTTTCCCCATTAAATATTTTTCTAAAAATTTTTAAACTCATTGTATTTTAATATATACAGGTATCAATATTTATTGAACTGTTCTTCTATTATTAGACAGATTTTCTGTTTGTTGCAATGTGAACATTTGCTATAAGTTTAAGTAGGAATTTAAACCTGCTAATGCATTTTGAAACAAAGTTTTAACTTTTTTTTACAACCTTATCCCATGAAACATGGAAAATGTCTCTGGCTACTGCCTAAGGACAGAGGCCTTTCCTGGCTGACTTGCAAGTTTGAAGAGGGCTCCCTGGATGGTTTTCAGGAGGGAGCTGGTGCAAATGGGATGGCTGGGTGCGGGAGGGAGCAAGGGGGTTCTCCTTAGCAGTGAGTCATGGACCTTAATCTGAACACTTGAAGTAGTTAGAAGGTAAAGGTATACGCACATGGATTCTAGGGTAAATGTATATTAGGGGGTTGGGATGTGGTTAGTTGTTGGGAATGTGAGTTACTCCGAACAAAATAAATATACTGAGGTTGAAGGTGAGCAAGATAAAAATTTTTCCCCTCATGTTTATTAAGATATAATTGACATCAAACATATATGTTTAAGGTGTACGATCTGATGATTCCATATGCATATATATTGCAAAATATTTATCACAATAAGGTTAGTTCACACATCCATCCACTCACAAAATTACCACACTGTTGTTATGCTGAAGCTGTTAAAGCTCTACATTCATAGCAACTTTCAAGTATATAATACTATTGTTAACTGTAATCACATTAGATCCCCAGAACTTAGTCATTTTTTAAAAAAGATTTTCTTTCTTAGCCCTGGTTGTATGGTTGCCTTTCACCTGCCTCCAGCTACGGACCTGGCTGGGGACCTGGCTTGCAACCTGGTTGTGTGCCCTGGCTGGGAATCAAACCAGCAACCTTTGGGTTCACAGGTCAGCACCTATCTGCTGAGCCACCAGCCAGGGCTAACTTAGTTATCTTATAGCTGGAAGTCTATACCCTCTGACCAACATCTCCCCCAACTTGCCAGGTCTTGACAGCTTCCACTCTACTCTTGGTTTCTATGAGCTCAGTATTTTTAGTTACTGGTGTCCCCCAGTGGTTGAGAGCATGATCCTGGTCTTACTTATCCTTGTACTTCTCCTGCCTGGCATGGAGCCTGTGCAGGTGCTCAGCAAATATTTGTGGTAGCATCAAACAGAATAAGTAAAAGCCCAGGAGATAAGATAAAGCACTTGGATTGTACACACTTCCTTCCCTTTTAATTTCCTTCTGTTTGTTGTTTCTGTCCTCTTTATCAATTACTTGGTTAGGATATTTAATTTAAAGTTTACTTATGAACTCTTAGAAGAAAAGCAGCTACAAGAGCAAAAGTCAATTAAATGTGTAACATTAGGTGGGTTTGTTAAATACCAACTACGACCAATAATAAAATAATATAAATATCCCTAATTTTAAATCTCAGTAGATTAAAGACTGGCTATTGGTTATTATTATTATTTTTTGGACATGGCCACACCTTTAGCTTAATAGAAGAATTGAAAGGAGGGCAGATCTAGCATGTAGAGCGTTAATTCTTGTGTTAGATAAAAAGGTTTCCCTAGTGGGTATGAATGTGCTTTTCTATCTATGGGGAATTTTGTTGCTGGATTTAATTGAATTTGTTATTTTTGTACAGCACTTGAAGCCCAAGGGAAATTTCACTTGTTTAAATCAGAGAAACAGGATTTTCTATAACTCCCAAGCAACCTAATAAACACACAGTAGAAAACATATCTAATTCTTATGCTTAATTCAGCTCAATAAACCTTTATAAGAGACACTTACTAGATGAAAGGCACAGTGTAGGGGAGAGAAAGCACCTGTCCTCAGGAAGCTGGAAGTTTAGAATACAGATCTGATGAAATCAGGGTTAGGTGCCATCTTCCTGCCTTAAACATACACTTGACAAATGGAGAACTTGAAGCGCTACATGGAGCAACATCAAGGAGGGGCCCAAGCTGGATCAGAATGGCAGGTCCCTGAGGTGGGACGGCCCTTACTCATTTGACCGCTACCCCTGTTATCTGCTTACAGCCCCCACTCCTGTCATCGCCCCTCTCCCAGCCTCCACCATATCTCCCACAGGTGGAATTGAGACCCCAATTTCAAACCTACGTGGGGTCACAGATACCTTTACGAAACGAATGAAAAATTTTGGAGCCGCTTCTCAGAAAATGGAAATAGGTGTATACCAACCAGGCTGTGAGTAACCTCCAGACCCCCTGACATGCATCTAGAATAAGAGCTAAGCTCACCTCTTTCCTGGCATGGACCAACTGCCCCCTCTGTGCTAACCACACAGCTGAGAGCAAGGACACTCCTGAACGCAGGTCAGGTCTGAATGCTGACGCTCAACCGCTCAGAAAGCAACCCAAATAAAACATAAAAAGGATTGGCTCCCTATCTCCAGGTTGATGTAGAAATAAGTGATTTTATTTTTTATAGAGAAAAGTTGAAAATTTTACTGTGAAATATAAAATTGTGAAACAGTAGCAAACCCCCTGAGAATAATCTAATATAAAATAAGTATTCTGATGTTGACAACTGGCATTTGTTTGAAATAAAATAATTTTTTACATGGGTTCAGGTATTTAGAAGGATAATGGAAAACAGTATAAAATGATTTTTATTCGTAAAATAAAGACCTATTTGTGATAAAGCAGAGGAAAGTAGGTTGTTCTACTATCCTTTAACCCTTAAGTTTTTCCTCTGGCCTTGCATACTCATCCTTGTTTTTCCTTCCTACATTTGATCTCTAGTTATTGACACAGAAAAGACTACAGATTTATTAAGCTATCAAAAAGAAATAACTTCTTCAAATGTCAAGCCCAATTTATGGAGGAAAAAATCCCTCAGGGAAAATAATAGTTTGGAAATAGGATCTTTTAACAAAATACTGAGGACCTTTAAGAAAATAAGCTGGTGTTTTGGTTCAGATCTGTTTTGTTGTTAACCACACAGCTACAAACCTAACGCAACTATAGCCTATGTAAACTTCCTTTTTGTAGCTGGAGCCACGTGGGCAGAAACAGCCTTCGTCAACAATATTTTGATGCACAGTTTTGTTTTTTATGTGAAGAATTTGGCCCTTACATTGATTGTCTCATTTTCCTTTCCTGAGCTCTCCTAACCATGGTTCTGAATACAGAGGATCACAGAGGGACAAGTTTGATGGTCCTTAACTTTCAAAACCATATATAGTAGCATCTCTGAAGACAGTCACTATGAACGTAATTCTTTACGTAGAGCTGATATATTTGATGGAAATATATCCCTTAGCAGTACTTTCCTAGGAGTTCCAATCACTATAATAACAATTCATCCAAAAAGATGGGGTCACCTAGGAAATTTGTGCTGAGGACAGGGCCATGTCCAGATCATGTATGTGCCTGAGGCTTCAATATTAATTACAAAAGAGGTCCTGGGGCCCTGGCTGGTGGCACAGTGGATAAGGCACCAGCCTGTGAACTCAAAGGTCACTGGTTTGATTCCCAGCCAGGGCACATAACCAGGTTGGAAGCCAGGTCTCCAGTCAGATCTGTGGCTGGAGGCAGATGAAAGGCAACCACACAGTGATGTCTCTCTCCCTCTCTGCCTCTTTCCCTTCTCCTCTCTCTAAAAATAAATAAAATATTAAGAAAAAAAAAGAGGTCCTGGGTCCCAAGAGGCTACTAGAAAAAAAAATAATAATAATAAGATTAGGAGGATCATTTATTGGCCTTAGAGAAAAACACAGATGCAGCAGAGACTGCTAATGGTCCCCAGTGCCCAGTTTTTCCTTTTAAAAATAGAACCTACCCAGGTTTCCTTGTACTGGGCATGCCCATAATATAAGCATAAGTACTGTACATATTGTAATTTAAAATGTCATATTTATAAATGGAGGTTAATGTACCTAAAAGATCTAGTTTGCATTTGGGACCAATCATTAATTAAAGACTTCTTAACATTGTTTCTAAACTTTGTCATATTTGTAATATAATGAAGTTTGTAAGGAACTTAAAATCTTAAGAAACAACTAGATTTTGAATTGTGAATACATTTCTGGCATGTTGAATGAATTTAGTTATTGCATTTCTGATCCAAGTATAATGTGTGTTGAAGGCTACTGTTTAAGGTATCCTACACTGTTAACACTTCAGATTTTCAACTAGGTGTGAGAAAGGCGATGTGACCTTCCAATAGATCTAGGTCACTGGCTAATTTGCTGTTGCCCACACTTTTATGTACTCTATTCATTAAATCCCTGGCAGAAGACAGCTATCTAAGAGATAATAATAATAATAAATTGCTCTCCACAACAACAACTGAAGCTGTATACAGTGTCAATCAACTCATCTTTTCTTTGTTTCTGGGGAATAAGTCAGGGCTTTTCACTTCAGAGCTCATAGGAGCACGTCTCTAAGGTCTTTAGCCATTTCAGACTGCTTCCAGACAACACATTCTTTGGTTAACTATGACCTTTAGCAAAGAGAGAGCACAAATGAATTACAATGAATAACCCTGGCAATTAACAGAACTGCCTCAGGCATTATTTGTCCGATATACATGAGACAAAAATATTGATTCAATTAAATCATGAGGAATGGAAGAATTTCTTAATACCATGCAGTCTTCTTTGGGCCTTGAGCCAGTAGGTTAGCCCAATCTAATATGGAACGATGAGCTAAATTCTTAGGAATTTACATTTTTCCTCAGGAGAGTTTTCACCAGCCTTTCAGAAACTTATTGAAATAATCAGATCCCACAAAGTCTGTGAGTCTGATGTGGTGGTGGCAGGAGGGGATGTGTGGAAGCCCAGGGACCACTTGGTGAAGAGTGCTGACTTAGAAGTGAACTTGAGTCCTAGGTCTCCCGCTGATGAACTGGCCAGTTTGGTCAGGTCACCTCCGAGATTTGGGTGTGAGTTTCCTTCCGTTGGAAGAGCTTTCTTTAGAATCAGGCAACTTATGTATAGGAGAGGGTTCTGTAAGCCGAAGCATGCCTTATAAGTGATTCTCCACGTTGTGGCTTACTTACTAAAGTCCAGAAACACATGATCCATAAGGAGAAAATTTTAATGGATTACAGTATACATAGTTATATGTGCCCTTTATATTTCTAAAGGGACTTGTAATAGGATAAAGAGACTATGAAGTTGACTTAAAGAGAAACTATTTTAGTAAGTCCAGACTGAAGCCTGAGTGATCTGACTGTCAGGACTGGAAAAGTGAAGATTCCAGTGGACTGCTCATGCAAACACAGGGAATTCTGGAATGTCTTCATTTATGTTACTAAGATGGCTGACTACTTGCTAATGACTGTTTATTTGACTACTTATTTCAGGTTAGACTTTTAACTTAAGCTTGGATTTTTTCAGCTACCCTTTAGGCACCTCCGCCTGGCCTAAGTTTGGCTTCTCTTTGCATTCCCAGCTATAATGTCTAGGACACAGTTGTTACTCAATTAATGCTTATAGAATTGAGAAAAAACTGCCCTTTTATAGCTAAGCTATGTGGCTGAGTGTTCGTGCTGTTCTGGCATCATCTTCTTGGTTTGGTTCTGAGCTCCTGGAGAGGAGTAAGAACCTGGTCTCGTTCTTCTATGTTTTCCTGAGTCTGGTAATTGGTTAAGTCCTACTAGGAACTCAATAGACATTAATTGGAGTTATATAAAATAATCGCACATTATCTTTACAGTCTGTGGCTTTAGAATATAAGCTGTTTTTTTTTTTTTTTTTCTGGCTTTCCCAAGACCCATGACCAAAATGGAGCTGCTTCAGAGTTTTCTTGTCAGAGAGCCTCTGAGAAGGATGAAACAATGTTGACAAAAGGAAGCTGTTGAGGAGAGATAATGACAGAAACCCTGGTGGTTCTTTCTTGTTTGTAAAGGTACGGCTACAGCATAGGACAAATTACTCAGAGCCCAGAGCTAGGCAAAGAGTTCTTTGATGTAACACCCAAAGCAAAACTCACAAAAGGAAATTTTACAGGTTGAACCTCATCAAAATGAAAAACTTTTGCTCTGCAAAATAACCCATAAAGATGATGAAAAGACAAACTACAGATTAGGCAGAAGTATTTTCAAACTATGTATTTGACTAATTGATAGAACATACAAAGGACTCAAAAATCAACCGTAGGAAACCCAAATAATCCAATTAGAAAATGGGCAAAAGACATGAAAAGACATTTAACCATCAGGGATACATAGATGGTAAGTAAGCACATGAAAAATCATTTGACATCATTTACCACTAGGAAAGGGCAAATTAAAATCACAACAAACTATTCCACACTTAGAGTGGCTAAAATAAAAAAATGGTCATAACACCAAGTGCTGGTGAAGATACAGGAAAACTGGAGCCCTCATACATGGCTGGCGGGAATGTAAAATGGGACAGTCGCTTAGAAAAAGTATGGTAGTTTCTTCAAAAACTACACATGGGCTTAGTATATGGCCCAGCAATTATAGTTTGGGGCATTTGTCCCAGGAAAATGAAAACTAATGTTCATGCAAATATTTACAGAAGCTTTATTCAGAACAGTTGGAACACTGGAAAAAATCCAAATGTCCTTCAATTATTGAATGGTTAGACAAACTCTTGTACCTTCATACCATGGAAAACTACAAGAAAAAGGAAACATTGACATATGCAACAAGTTCAACATATCTGAATGTAATTATGTTGAATGAAAATACCAATTTCAAAAACTTATATACTATAAGATTTAATTTATATATCATTCTTGATATATAAAGAGCAAACTTGTAAAGATGTGGAAGAGATGAGTGGTTGCCTAGGAGGACTGGGAGCAGGGTGTAGACAGCTGTGGCTATAAAAGGGTAGCATGAAGGTTCTTTGTAATAGAACTGTTCTTAAATTGACTATGGTAGTAGTTACCCAGATCTACACCTAGGATTAAGTGTGTGGAATTGAAGACAAACATGAATGCATGAAAAAATGGTGGCCTCTGAATAAAGTTGACAGACTGTATAAATGTCAGTTTCCTGATTGTGATAGTATTCTATGGTTATTCAAAATAATGCCATTGGGGGAAAGATGGGTGAAGAGTACATATATATTTGTAGATTTGCATGTAAGTATATATTTATCTTAAAATAAAAAAAAAGACTCCTGCATAAATCATCTTAAATAAGATTAATATTAATTCTTATTGTATAGAATGAGAAAGATTAAAGACAATTTAAGCATTTTACCTACCACTACACAGATATACAGTGCAGGAACTGAATCTGAACCCAGGTTCCTCCAACTCCAAATCTGTGTCTCTATTTTTGACTATTTTACATTTCCACAAATGATACCAGAAATCCTACCAAGCTTTTCTGTGGGTGGTCACAATGAAAACAAACACACTAGCACAGACTGTTGGCTCTCCATGGAGAGATTGGGCTCATTCCTTAAGGAGAGGGAATGAAGGGCAAAGTAGGAGGAGGTGGGATGGACCAGGAAGGATGCTGGTGACCGGCAGAGGGGACAGCACCAGAGACCAACTTTGCTTACTTCACTATCATGCCCATGACTGGCACCCAGCAGCTTTGGAGGGTGGAAGTTATGTACTATGTGGCCTCTGGCATCCCAGACTGGAGTGCAAACTGAGATGTTTAGAGAAAGCCTCTTCTGCAATTTGTTAAGCAGATGGGACCCTGTAGTTGGCCAGGGAATTCTGCAGTTCTTTGGGAAAAAGCCCAGGGCTAGCTGTGTGTCTCCTGGACACATGGATACTTTCCTAGGAGGTCTGGAAATGTGTATATTGTTTTTATGAGTTGATTCTCCAACCTGTCGATGTTTTGATAACAGAGAAGAGCCTTCTATGACATGTGTCAGTTTCCCAGCACACAGTCACGATCAATACACTGAAGAGATGTTTGTTGGCTGGCTTACAAGGCCATTTAATTCTTACATGAGTCCTCAGCCAGTCAGACTAGGATCATTATTTATCATGTCAACATTCCTATAAACTTCCTCTCAAGGTCTGGGGCTGGCTTTCCTTCTGGAGCCAGGTTTGTATAATATGGAAGTTTTTGTTGTGTTGTTCTTTTTTAACCTCAGAACACATCTTATCTCTGAAACCCACAGGTGCAGTATAATTAATCTTCAGCTATGTAGTTCTTTCTTTGACAACTGATATAAATTGTCAGTAGTGAGGAACACAGGAAGAAGTGTTTGCATTTTTCCCTGACTGGTGTGGCTCAGCAGGTTGGGCGTTGTTCTGCAAACCAACAGGTTCCTGGTGTGATTCCCCATTAGGGTACATGCCTGGGTTTTGGGCCAGGTCCCCAGTAGGAGCATGTGAGAGGCAACTAATAACATTTGTCTTTCTTTCTCCCTCCTTTCCCCTCTTTCTAAAAATCAAAACACCTTTTTAAAAAAGTGTTCTGTGCTTTGCTTTTCTTTGAGCATGAAACACTGGCTAATGTCTAACATACATAAAAAATGAATATGACTTTCCACCCTACACTGTTTACACCCACACTCTACCTGTACTATCAGTGAATTAGGCAGGATACACTTGCTCTTGGGCAGGAATATTATAAGAATTCTACTGTATTCAGAAAAGACAGGATTTGGTCAACAAAAAGAGCCTGGTAAACAATGGCAGTAGTAGTGACTAAACAGTTACCTGAGATTAGATATACGGAGAGCTTTAGTTTGCGTTTTTGAACAAGCAACACTGACCGGAGTCCTCCTGATACTAACGTACCTGGGGGCTTGATAGACTGAGCAAAGGGGATGTGCTAACAGTTAAAAGCAGCAGAGCCTTTTGGAAATTCCAGGCAGGAAACCTGTCTCCTCATACCTTTATAACATTTAAAGAGTTAAGAGTTCCATTTGTTGGGGAAAAAAATTTCTAAGTGCTTGGAGAAGGACACCAAACAATGGTAGATGAGATAAAAGGGATCTTTTTTCTTTTTCAGACGGTAAAACAATCTTTTTATATTTGGAGGTAATGGGGGGAAAGGCTACCCACACAGAAGGGAGAAGGACTGAAAGTTAGTGCAGGAGCAGGCCGCATGTCCTGTGCTGAGCTCCAGAGAGCTGCAGCCCTTTACCCTCTAGAGGGGTGCTAAGTGCGATTTTGCTAAGCGTTCTTAGTAGGAACCTGGAGGGGAGAACCAGAGGCTCTGTGGAGTCCCAGGGTGGGATTTCCCCAAACACCGCTTAGCAAGATGGGCAGCAAAAGCAAAGGCTCTCACAGAACCCAGCAGGCCTGACGACCCCTCCCCCAACCCCCACAGCAAAATGCCCGCCCAGGTAACAGCACAGATTTGAAGACCTGTCAGATTTGTTAGCCTACGGTAAAGTCTTGCTTGTCTCATCTTCACTTACCAAAATGTGTTCTTTCTTTGCAGAAAACACTCAATATTTTTACTTTTTAGACTTTGGTTTTTTTCAGCATGATGTCCTATTTATCTCCTTTGGGTTAACAGGACAGTGTCACAACCTGTTCCAGATGGAAGCTCCTCTCCTTTTTCATGCATCATTTCTAATATCAGTATCTAAGACAAATCTCCCTCTCCCTTAGACACATAATTCAATTGTTTTCATTCCACATAAGTTAGGGAGTTTTGGTTTCTGGTGCTTCTTATATCTCAAAGTTTGCAATCTGTGAATTCCCTTGTATTAAAGATGAAGTTGCTTACCTACCAATGTGCTAGAAAGTAAACAGAAGCCATTCTAAGCTTTGAAATTTGATGCCTATAAGCCTCAGATACCACTGTCTTCAAGTTCAGTTCTGACATATGATCAAAGTACTTGATAACTAGTGTACCAAGCAAGCATCTTCGTTCTTTGTATGTGACTATTTCATAGGCCTATAGAGATCTCTATAGTCTTTTAGTTGCAAGGGTCAGAAAACCAACCTGAACTTGTTTAGACATTATTCCATTGGACTTCAGTTAGGAATTCAGAGATAAAAAATATTAAGAATTTCAATATGGTGACTGTAGAGCATGAAAGCCTAGGTGCAGGGTCCCTAGGAGCCCAAAGTAATGGGGTGGTAATGTGGGCAAAGGCGAAGGGCCTAGGTCTGAGAAGCAGAAACCTAGGGTCTTGCTTTGGTTCTGATACTAATTACCAGTATGACCTTGGGAATGCCTCTTGAGTTGCCTTCTTAATGACAAACAAAGCATTTTGAACCAGATCAAATTTTCCCATTATCCACCAAGAGACTTCCTTAGAAATAATTTAAATCTTTGCCCCTAATGGACTTTATGTGAACTTTACAATGCAGTTTCTAATCTCCTAATCAAATGGCATACCTGAAAAAAAATCCTCAGTGTTTGGTCTCACCCTCCATGATACATACATACACATACATACACACACGCATGCACGCAGTATTTTAAATTCCAAAGAAATTCTAATGAAACACTTGACATTCAGATGATTCATCAATGACTTGGAAGCTTGTTCAGATGCATCCAAATTCAATACAACTCTTAACCCCTATTTGTCAGATTTGAGACTTGCTGCCTCACCTGCAAGATTTAACTCTCCCTTCTCAGAAGCTCAAACATGTTTAAAGAGTGTGCAACAAATAAAACTGAATTAAAAAAAAACCAAAACAACTTAGTTTCAAATAAATAATTTTGTACTTACAAAATCCTAGTTTTATAATTTATTGTTAAGTATTAGTAGCTTGTAACAAGGCCCAGACTACAAAATGTCAAATCTAATAAAATATACAAGGTCTGTCCCGAAAGTATCGGCTGCACAAACGGTTTTAATTTTATTGACATTGGCTTGATACTTTCGGGACAGACCTCATATGGTCCCCCTTTCCTGGAGAGGCAATGATGTCCTGTGTGGGGCCTATTCTGAACACCAGATATTAGCTTTAAATACATAACTGAAATAAGACTGGGCTAATTAGTCCCCCTGTCTCTCTGTCTCCCTCTCTCTGACTTGAAGGGAATGAATTGTCCAGCTACCTAAGCAAAGAAATAAAAAAGGAAAATAGAACAACCAACAAAATGATATCAAGACCACTCTACGAAACTTGTCTGAGGTGGGGACCTTGAAATAAAGTCATCAGTGATAAGACCATTCATGAATAATGAGAGTAAGAATGAGCCAAGTGGCTACCAAGAAGTCATGAGACCTAGAAGATAGAGTCCTATACACAATGAGACACAATTTCCTCTCCTACTTAATCAGTGCCAGGCAGAGGGCTCCAAGCACAATCTGGCATGTCATAATAGATTGTAATCATCTTGATAGCAAAAATTATGCTTCAGTTATATCTGCAGAGTAAATGCCAAATGTTTACTATTCAAGAAAAAAGATGTCACCCTGGCTGGTGGCTAAGTGGGTAGGTGCTGGCCTGTGAACCCAAAGATCACTGTTCGATTCCCAGCCAGGGCACATAACCAGATTGCAAGCCAGGTCTCCAGCCAGGTCTGTGGCTGGAGGCAGGTGAAAGGCAACCATACATTGATGTCTCTCTCCCTCTCTGCCCTTCTCTCTAAAAATAGTTAATAAAATCTTTAAAAAAAAAAAAAAAAGAAAACCTAGTTATCCTTGCTCCATCCATCCTTCATAAAGCTACTCAACTTGGGGGCTCATTAGTGAACTCATTAAAGCCTTGGGCGGTTCCTCATTGCACCCTGTCCAAGGCAAGTCCCCTGCACTCTGTCACAGCAAGCAGGTATTTTTCCTTGTGCACCTCTCCCTCATTACACTAGGAGACACCTGCCATGGCTAGAAGTCAACCCTTTGTTTTCTTTCATCCCTGCTTACAAACAGGGGCAGGCAACCGAGTCCCACACATACATTTATGAACTGAACACAACCTTAAGACTCCAAAAATCATGGACAACCTCTCCAAGTTTGTGAAAAGTCTGCCATCACTGGTAACCACTTTCTTTCACCTGACTATAAACTTTAAAAAAAATCACTATAAACTTATCTTGCTGTGTCCCATTATTTGCATATGCATTTGCATTTGTCTCAAGATATTTTTTAAATTTTTGTTTGATTTCCTCTTTGGCCCAATGGTTGTTCCAGGGTGTCTCATTCCATTTCCACATATTTGTGAATTTTCCCATGTTCTTTCTGTTCACTGATTTTTAGTTTCATTCCATCTTCTTAAATTTGTTCAATATGATCTAGCCTGGACATTGTTCTGTGTGTGCTTTAGTAGAATGAGTTAAATCAATTAACACCGAACAAGAGAATGCCTACATCCACTTAGCTGAACTCATTGCCCTTATTAGAACGTGTTTTCTGGGTCAGTAGGAGTGTTGGGGTGTCTCAATGAACCAAAATGGGGTCTGGCACAAAGGAGACATTCAGCTGAATGCGAAGTGAAACGAATGCACGAGGGCATTGTCCACCTGTGACATTGTAGAAAACCTCAGTACGGACCTCATGACAAATGCGGTGGGCTTGTGGTCTGAGTAAGAGCACCGGCACCTGTGAATACACATGTCTCTACAGTAAGTTCTTTCTTATGTTTTTGTAGTCAGAGAAATACGAAAATTCTACTACTTTCTCTGTGTACGTCCCAAGTTCATCTTAGACATCCTTCTTGAAAACGGATGATTTTTGACTCTAGGGGAAAATGACTCCTTGAATTAACTCCATTTTTCTCATTTGGTTTCTAAATGTTTCCGGGAAATGGTTGCTTAGCTTATTCTTTATTATGAGGTTCAAATTCTGTGAAATCCAACCATGCCTTTATTTATTAATGATTCTAATGATTTGAATGCAGACTATCTCATTAAACATGACTGAATGATTATCTTTGACAACAGAGCTGAAAGATACCATTAATCAGTCCATAAATTAATTGCTTATCTCTGCTGGTATTCAAAGAGAAAAATCACATCTCCATTTAAGCTAGAAACACGTGCAGGCCTGCCGGCGGGTGGCAGCCCACAATACCCTGTCTAGGCCGTGTGCCTGGTTAATGACCACTGCTCCAGGGGAACTGCTGGCATGTTTCCCGTGTTCTCCCAGTCGCTGCTGCTTTTATTTGGCTGTGACAATAATAAAGGGCCTTGCTGGACCCACTACAGCTGCAGCGTCAATTGCTGCTCAGATGTCATCTGCAGTAGGAAAAGGCAGGTGCCAACAAGGTCCCATCAGATCTGCATGTGGTGCCACATAAGCTTTCTAGGGAGAGACTTCCTTCAGGAAGATGGTTATGAAAGAATCTTTGATGCTATCTATAGTAAATGTAAATTCTCTATACAGGATGGATCAAAAGGATGTTGACGATTACACATATCCAAAACAGCTCTTCTTGTATTATTTATTATTGTGTTACTTTCATGTGAGCAACTATGAACCTACTTTTGCCCCAGCCTGTATTTTCCCCTCTGCTAAATGATATATATTCAACTTGAATATTCAAGGGATTTAGTTCTGAAAAAACAGGTGGTCTCTTTGTGTCAGCCCATTGCTTCTAGGTTTATTTTCTCACACACAAAATACAAAGGCCTCTTAACTCTGAGGTTGGTGAAGTAAGCAGAGAAGCAATTAGCCTTGGTTTCCCTATGTAGACATTCACCACATTAGCTGTGTTAAATCAGGGCAAATTAGTGCACTTCTGTGTTCCCGTTTTCTCATTTGTTAAGTCAATATAATCATGCTAGATTACTTGGAGAATTGGTTCATCTTTTAGCTGAGAAAACATTCCTCCAAAGTAAATGGTGGCAACACTTGTTTATGTCCTGGCAATGTGTCAAAGGAGACACTTTTTTTTTTTTTTAAATTAAATGTTTTGGGGTGACATTGGGTAATAAGATTTTACAGGTTTCATTGTACATTTCCATGATACATGATCTGTACGTTGCATTGTGTGTCCACCACCGGAAGTCGTATCTTCTTTTATCATGATGTATTTGGCTCCTTTGCCCTCCACCACCCCCACCCACCCCATGCTGTGGTCTGTATCTACACGTTTCCGTTTCATTCCCACATGTGAGTGAAAGTCATATAGTTCCTAGCTTTTTCTGACTGACTTATTTCACTAGCATAATATTCTCAAGATCCATCCATGTTGTCACAAATGTATTTCAAAATTTCTAATGCCTGAGTGGTATTCTATAGTAAATACGTACCACATTATTTTTTTTATAATTTTTTTAAACTTAATTTTATTATTTTTAGAGAGAGGGGGAGAGAGGCAGAGAGGGAGAGAAACATCAATGTATGGTTGCCTTTCACCTGCCTCCAGCTACGGAGCTAGCTGGAGACCTGGTTTGCAACCTTGTTATGTGCCCTGGCTGGGGAATCGAACCAGCGACCTTTGGGTTTGCAGCCCAGCACCTTATCCACTAAGCCACCAGCCAGGGAATGTACCACATCTTTTTTACCCAGTCCTCCACTGAAGGACAGTCTGGTTGTTTCCATGTCTTGGCCACCATGAACAGTGCTGCAATGAACATAGGGGTGCATGTATCTTTGCAAATAAATGTTATCAAGTTTTTGGGATAGTTGCTTAGAAGAGGGATTACTGGATCATATGGTAACTCTATTCTTAAGTTTTGGAGGATCCTCCGTACTGTTTCCATAGTGATTATACCAGTTTACATTCCCACCAGCAGTGAATGAGGGTTCCTTTTCCTCCACAATCTCTCAAACACTTGTTATTACTTGTCATGTAGATCATAGCCATTCTAATAGGTGTGAGGTGGTATCTCATTCTAGTTTTGATTTGTATTTCCCTAATAGCTAAGCTAATGAAGTTGAACACCTTTTCGTATATATGTTGGCCATTTGTATGTTTTCTTGGGAGAAGTGTTTGTTCAGGTCCTCTATCCATTTTTTTAATAGGATTGTTTGTTTGGTGCTGAGATTTTTATATGTATATTTTGGATATTAACTCCTTGTTGGAGCTGTTGTTTGTAAATATCTCCCATTTGGTTAGTTGTCTTTTGGTTTTGTTGGTTTCTTTTGTTGTGCAGAAGCTTTTTAGTTTGATATTGTCTTATTTATTTTTGCATTTACTTCCCTTGCCTTTTGGGTCCAATTCATAAAATTTTCTCTAAGGTTAATGATTGTAGTACCTATGCTTTCTTGTATATAATGTTTCAGATTTTATATTTAGATCTTTGACCCATTTTGAATTAATTTTTGTACATGGTAGCAAGCTCTAGTCTAGTTTCGTTCTTTTGCATGTGGCTAATTTTTTTTTGCACTATTTATTGAAGAGGTTTTCTTTTCATCACGGTGTTTTTTGGGCTCCTTTATCAAAAATTATTTGCCCATTTACATGTGGTTTTATTTCTGGGCTCTCAGTTCTGTTCCATTGATCTGTATGTCTGTTTTTCTGCCAATACCATGCTGTTTTAATTATAGTTGCTCTGTAGTACAATTGGAAGTTAGGTAACATGATGATATCTCTGGCTTCGTTGTTTTATTTTTTTTAAGTAATGCTTTGTAGTTTTCAGGATATAGGTCCTTTACATCTTGTTTATTTGTAGGCATTTTATTCTTTTTTGTTACAATTACACAGAAATTTTTTATTTCTTTTTTTAAATTTTCATTGTATGTAGGAATGCAGTGGATTTTTGTACATTGATTTTTGTACCTTGCAACTCTACTGTGTTTTACTATTTTGTTCTTTGTGGAGTCTTTAGGATTTCTATATAGATTCATGTCATCTGCAAAAAGTGACAATTTTATTTCATTTCAAATTTGGATGGCTTTTCTTTCTCTTGCTTGATTGCTCTGGCTAGGACTTTCAGAAGCATGTTGCATAATAATGGTTAGAGTGGACATCCTGTCTCATTTTTGATCTTAGGGGAAAAACATTCAGTTATTCCCCTCAATATTGGTTGAGGGCCTGTCTTATATAGCCTTTATTATGTTGAGGCAGTTTCCTTATATACCTATTTTATTGAGTGTTTTCATCATAAATGGATGTTATACCTTACCAAATGCCTATTCTGTATCTATTGATAAAATATGATTTCTATCCTTTGTTTTGTTAATTTACTATATTACATTAATTTGTATATATTGAACCACTCTGTGAACCTAGAATGAAGCTCACTTGATTGTGATGTATTACTCTTTAAAATATTGTTGGATTCAATTTGCTAGTATTTTGTTTAGTCTCCACGTATTTGTAGGTTTTTTTTTTTTTTTTTTTTTGCAGTTTTAAAGCAGTCACTATTAGCTGCACAGATTACAAAAATAACCATGGTACTTTAGTTCATTCTTCTAATAAGCCTGTTGATTTGGTCTTCTTCCCTGCTTTACGAGCATCTCCACCTTCTACAAAATGGGTGGTCTTTTTCTTCATTATACCTTGTGGAGATAATTTGAAGCACCATAGAAAGTTGATTCCTTGAAGCGTTTTCCAACAGTATAGATCTCATAAATTAGATCCTTCATGCAGATGATGACACATTTACCAAGAGATTGACTAATCAATCGATTATCTGTCATGGCAATTTGGTTTTTGTTGATTTTGCATTAACCTTGCTGTGGATCGATTCATTTACTGACTTCAAGTTTGGGTACCTCCATGAAATATATGGTTCCACAATCCTCAGCATGTTAATTGAAGCCTTGTTGAGCTTAACAAAGGTGCCACTGGAGATCTGCTGAAGGTGAAGAAGCTGCAGCACCTTTCAGATGGTTGGGCTCACACCACTGATACCTCTGATGCTGATGACAAATGCCAGTTTGGGTTCCACAGGTGCATAAAAGTTGCCTGTACTCCTGTGATGGTGCTTAGCTTCTCCGTAGGAAAGCTTCTCCCTCCTTGCCTTTTGAAGCACCTTTTGCACGTACTTCTTTCTCAGGTGTTTGATCTTCAGCTCTGTGAAATTCCTTCGCTTTTTCTTAAGGGCTTCTGGCACCACAAGAACCTCCTTCTCTTTTTTCTCCTCCCCATCCTCCATGTTTCTAGTTGGGAAAGAGCTCTTTACTTTCTTTTTGCAGTTGATTTCTAATTTCAAAGCATTGTGATCAGAGAATATGCTTGGTATGATTTTAATTTTCTTACATTTGTTGAGGCCTGTCTGGTGAACCCACATAAGGTCTATCCTTGAAAATGCCCCGTGTGCACTGGAGAAGACTGCATCATCAGATGTCCTGGGATGAAAGGCTCTGTAAGTCAGTTATGTCCATTTGGTCTAATACATCATTTAGGGGGTAACATTTCTTTATTGACTTCTTGATTGACATTCTATTTGTTTAATCTATCTGGAGCTGCCGCTTGAGTATTTAGGCCTTCTACTATGGCTGTGTTTTGTCAGTTTCTTTTTTTAGTTTTGTTAGTGGTTGTTTTTTACATTTCTGTGCTTCCTGATTGGGTGCCTCTAGACCGAGAAGCATTATATCTTACTGATGTAGTGTCCCCTTTATCATTATAAAATATCCATTATTTGTCTCTTGTTACTTTTGATATTTTGAAATTTATTTTGTCAGATATAAGTATGACTACACCTGCTTTGCTATGGATTCTATATGCTTGGAGAATCATTTTCCACCCTCTCACTTGGAATCTATATTTGTCTTTATAGCTTAGATGTGTCTCCTGAAGGTGGCATACAGTTGGGTTTTTTTCTTTTTGATCCAGTCTGCTACTCTGAGTCTTTTTATTAATGAATTCAGTTCATTTACATTTAGGATGATTATTGATGTATCTAGATTTCTAATAGCCATTTTATCTTTTGTTTTTTTGATAGCTTTGTGCCTCCATTGGTTCTTTTCCTATGTCTTTCTGTCTATTGTTTTTGTTTGGTGTATTCCATACATTTTTTTAAGTTATGTGGGGAGACTCTTTTCAAGAGAAAAACAACAAACATGAGGGACTTATGTGTAGGATTTAATATTTGCTATTTCCTTTATATTTTCCAAAAATGTTTTAGGAATATGATATCATTTGATCTTCACAAAACTTATGTGATTTATGAGGAGAGACTATTATTTGCATCTTATAAATAACAAAATTGAAACTCAGAGAAGTTAAAAAGTGAACCCAAGTGCACCTAGCTAGTTAAGGTCAACCTAGACCCTGGGCTAGGCAGGGTTTTCCAACTGCTAGTTGGATATTTCCTTACAAAAATACTACAGCCTTAGGCCAGATTACTTAAGCCAAACTATAGTTAAATCATTTCTGAAAAATACGAACCATATTTTCTTTGTCACACACAGGAATATTGTGAAACTAAAGCTCCAGTGAATGAGGATCTGAGGAGGCCATTGGGATATGAAATGGTAAATGAATTTAAATTATGATATAATAGCCTACTATTCTATCCCTTTGTAGAAAGAATTTGGTGAGTTGGGGATGAAGGCAATATACAGTGACCATGTGAACAATGGTGCCATCTTAATGAACATCTGGAGTTAATTGAAGTGAATAGATGTTTATTTGTGTCAATTATGGCCTCTCAATTTTGGGGTAATTCCATTTCATATAACTGTTTCATGTACAAAGTTTTTGTTATCACATTAGCCTTTTTCTCATGGAATTTTAGATCTTAAAAATTAAATAAACTTCAAACTAATTATAGAGTAAAGAATTAATTAACGTCAATCTCATGCCTTTACTATAAGATTTGCTGGTACTTAACTGAGGTCTTCTCCAGGCTTGGTACTACCGTGCCAAGGCCTTTATTGCATGTATTAGCAATCATTCTATCATTAACTACATTTTATAGGTGAGAAGACAGAAGCACAGAGATTTAAAGTAACTTGTTCCATCACCCATAGATCATATGTGGTAAAGTTGGGGTTCAAACTCAGGCCAATTTGGCATCAGACTCTTGGCTCTTTCTTACCTACTGGCTTTATACCAAGACCTGGCTAGTTAGGAATTGTGCTGGGTACTAAGAACACTAGGTAACAAGTGACGAGTTCCACCTCTGGGTACAAATATATTTTTGTACTTGATTGTTCACTCATCTAGTACACATTATGCAACTACTGTTTGCAGACCCTTTCTCAGGTGCTGAAGAGAACTATGAGTACATAAGAAACCTAAGCTGCTGGGAATGGTGGGCATGTGAACAAGTAGTAACACAGGATCACGTGTGCCTCACTTGAGGTACAAACAAAATCCTATGGGAGCAAAAAGGAGGGAATAATTCTGACTGGAAATATTTGTGACACATCTGAAGTAACTGATGAACAAACATAGGATGTTTAATTTCTAAAGGCTTACCTCTCAGATATTTGAATGTCTTCCCCTAAGGTTCACCTGTCTGCCCCTCTCTGTCTGTCCCATGTACGCTCTAAGATGACCAAAGGCACAGCTGAGTTAGGATGCAAATAGGTAGCAAGAACCTGACTCTGAAGAGCAACTTCGGCCACCCACGCTGAAGGCCTCATCCATGGCCCTTCTCCTCCTCTAGACAAGACTTTAGCCCAACCCAACTCAGCTGAAGTTTCAGAAAACAAAGATGCTACAGATCCAAGAGAAAACAGAATCTTTCAGAGCATTCACTCAAAGTTTTCAACAATTTCTTACATCAAGCTTCCCCCTCTCCTTTACAGCTACTCCTTTCTCTTTGGCATCCATTCCTGGGAACACACTCCAATGTGTAGATCTTTGGACTTATACTCATTTTTGTGAAAGAGTCAGAAACTTGAGAAGCATATCTTCAAGTGAACTGAAATTGGAGTACTCTGTATAGTTGGACACCTTTAATGTTTTTAAATGTTTTTTTTCTTACATATTTCACAAACCAGCAGAAACATTAGCATTACCAGTCAGCTCACTCCCACAAACTAAAAGTACATTTCAGACAAATTAAACTTAATTTCATCTCTTAGATGTATAATCCTCAAGTTTGGCCTTTCATGCAGTGAGGTTATAATGTATTTGTTTCAGGGAAAAAAAACTGTTTTCATTTTGGCAGCAGGGGAAAAAATGATATCAAGTGCTGCAGTGGAATGTGTAATTTTTCCTACCATTGGATACATTCTGCAAATGAGATAAATATTTTAAATGTTTGATAGGATTGATAAATGATAGCCTAGACTTATTTTGTGAATAATTTTATGGCCTACTTTATGTTTCAGAAAATAAATCACCTCTGTGATATAAACAATATTTGTTTTCCAGAAACTAGATAAAATTTCATGTTTATGCTCTTCTCATTATCCATTGTTAAAGTTTGTATATATTCAGAACAATAATATTATTAAGAAAGGTTCAAAATTATTCATCTAGTTCTCTAAGCAATTTACCTGTACTAAGAGTGGTGAGAATAAATGCAGACATCTTTACAATTAAGTAAACTTGACGATGTACTAAGCTGCCCTCCAGTTTGGGGTTCAGTTGCTCTTCTGAAGAGAATGTGATACGCAGAGAGAGCCTGCAGCAGGCACCTGAACTCCAACTTTGACAGATTAACTCTCACAGCTGGGCTATGTGGCTTTCCCATGCATAGTACCACACCTTATTACAATGCCCACATGAATTTACAGACAATCATTGGTATTCTAAGGGCATAGCTACTTAAGCATTGCTGCAGTGGAAAAACAAATCTATTTCTATAGAACCAAGTACTTGAAACAAAACTCCAAAGCCTACTGAACAGATGCAGAGATAAGATGTGCCATGGTTAACCCAAAGCCAAGTCCTTGTGCTGTGAGAAGCAGTGCTCTAGACTTTATCCCTCCACTGGTTGGGAATCACCGAGACATTTTTCTTCCCTAGATTGAATACTTTCTGTCTATTTCAAAGCAAATGTAAAATCTCCTATGTGAGAATAAAAATCACCATCTAATAATACATAGTAGTTTATTTTTTAATTTACCTAAAAACCTCAAACTATAAAATAGGGTTATAGCAGCCATTTAAAAATGATGACAGACAAGAAAGAAATGAGGGGAAGACCCAATTAAAAATTGCACCCTGGAAGATGAGTCTCAGTGGAGTATGTGATAACCTGTGAACCAAAGGGTCACTGGTTCAATTCCCAGTCAGAGCACATGCCAGGATATGGACCCGGGCCCCAGTTGGGGTGCATGAGAGTCAACCAAACACTGATGTTTCTCTCCCTCTCTTTCTCCCTCCCTTACCCTCTAAAAATAAATAAAATCATAAGAAAAAGAAAAAAAATTGCACCTGAGGGGAAGATCTCTTTTGGTTCTTCTTTATTCATTTATTTTAAAATTGTATTTTATTGATTATGCTATTACAGTGGTCCCAATTTTTCTCCCTTTGCCCCCTTCCACCCAGTACTCCCCACTCCCTCAAGCAACCCACCATACTATTGTTTAGACCCATGAGTCATGGGTACAAGTTCTTTGGCTACTCCATTTCCTATACTGTATTTTACATCCCCATGGTTATTCTGTAACTATCTATTTGTATATCTTAATCCCCTCATCTCTTCACATATTCCCCCATCCTCCCCTCCCATCTGGCAACCATCAAAATGCTCTTCATATCCATGCTTCTGTCTCTGTTCTTAAGGAAATAGACATGCAAGTCCAGAAAGCACAAAGAATCCTGAACAAGATGGATGCAAAGAGGCCCACTCCAAGATACATCATAATTAAGATGCCAAAAGTAAAAGATAAAGAGAGAAACTTAAAAGTGGCAAGAGAAAAGCAGTTAGTTACCTATAGGACAGTTCCCAAAAGACTGTCTACTGATTTCTCAAAAGAAAATTTCCAGGCTAGAAGGGACTGGCAAGAAATACTCTAAGTCATGAAAAGCAGGGACCCGTAGCCAAGATTGCTCTACCCAGCAAAGACATCATTTAGAACAGAAGTGCAGATAAAGAGCTTCCCAGACAAGAAAAAAACTAAAGGAGTTCATTGTCACCAAATCATTATTATATGAAACATTAGAGACTTATTTGAGAAATAGGAGATCAAAACTATGCATAACAAAATGGCAATAGATACATATATATCAACAATTGAATCTAAAAAAGTCTGTTTTAAAATTCTTACCTGAAAATGCTTATTGATTTTTAGAGACTGAGGAAGAGAGGATAGGGAGAGATAGATACATTGAATAGTTTCCTTCTGTAGGCTCCCCAAGTGGAGATTAAAACCACAACTTAGCATGTGCCCTGACCAGGGGTCAAACCTACAACCTTTGGTGTATGGGATGATGCTCCAATCAACTGAACCACTCAGCCAAGGTTCCTTTTGATTATTTCTATGTACCTGCCCTAGGTGCTTACTGAGACCTTATTGATCTTGATCTTCCAGTAAGAAACCAGAAATGCTGTGGCCAACTCTGGACACCTAATCCTGAATATAGTGCAGGCTGGGGTAAAAGGAGGTTTGCAGGTGTTTCTATGGAAACAGACATGGAGGTTATGACTATTACCATAGCTTTATTAACTCTGTGTTTCATGTACTCAGCATCTGTAAACCTGCTTTTGTCCCACCCTGTACCTTCTTTTCCATGAAGTCATTTATTATAAACCTTCATGTTATTCTCCACTCTGAAAATAAGTGAAAATATATTTTAATTTATCCTAAAACCAAAATGGTTTCTGCTCCCCAGATATAGTTCTTTATAATTGAATAGAAACAGAAACTGGCTATTTGTTTTCTTTCCTTTCCTCCCTTTCAATGAAACACATGTCGTAGACAATATAGGATGGGGGCTTCTCCCCTGCCTCTCCCCATGGTCTCTGCACCAACATGACTAGAAATAAACCTTGCTTGAGCTTTAGAGCCTAGTTTAAGTGGAGTTAATATAGAAACATGAAAAATTTCGTTAGTTGCACTGGTTAACATTTCCAGATTGATGGAGAAGAGATAGCTATAAACTAGAAACCAGTGAGGAAAGAAATTAAAATGGAGACATGTCAATAAATGAGGAAAGTGAGTTTGTCAAGGGACAGGGAGGTAGTTTATTTCCGCCCCTCCCCCTTTATTCCCAAATGGTGGGAATGACAGGGAAGGGACTGGAATGAGGGGGAGTCATCAACAGATAGGGTTTTCCACCTCTCCGTCACAAAGAGTGCTCACTGTGGTCCAGTTACGATGTGTTACTAGCATTCTATCATTGGGCTTATACAACACTTTGGGAGTAGAACAGATTCAGATCGGTCAAGAAACTTGCCCAAGCTCACTCAGATGTCTGATCATGGAGAACGCTTTCAGGCAGCTGGAGGGGCAGTGACATTAGTTTCCTGGAGGTCTCCCGCCCCAGAGACAGTAGCAGGGACTCTCAGCCTCATTATGGGATGAGGCAGCAGCCTTTCCAGGTGTATGCAAGTCATCACCATCAATAACTTGTCTGCTACCAGTTTAGGGACAATCTCTTCTGGGCTGTTTCTAGACCAAAAGGTATTATGGGTTATCTCTATTTTTGCCGCAAGCCCACATTCTAGATAATTTTATCTAGTCACTAGAGCCTATTTTATAGTGGTGGAGCAGAAGAGATGCTATAAACCCTTTTATGTTACAATTCTTAGTTTTCTCTACATTGGTTCATATTTGCATTCTCATTTTGGTCATTCATGTGCTAAAATTTAGGTACCTAACTTTTGGAAGAAGTGTGCAATCTTTAAGACATATCCTTTTTCTGCTGCTTCCTGGTTACAGATTATGGAGAGAGAAGGGAATATGTCTTTTATAGCTGGAGAGAGAAGAGCAGGTAGAAGATTCAGAAACAAGGGAAAACATATTCTTTTCAGAAACCCAAGATCTTTGTAACTTGTTAATGTGTTCAGGTTATGTGTAGTCCATCTAATGTCATAATTTTTCACCCTGAAAAAGAATTTGGGGGCTAGAATTTTACAAATAAAAAATGGATTTTTTTTTTCACAATTTACAGATCACATAGTACTCCAGGACCGGTCTGCTGAATCTGGGTGAATGTCGGAGGCAGAAGCAAATTGATTGATGCATTTATAGATGAAAGGGATAATGTTTTTAAAAATATAATTGAAAAAATTAAGCTATCTTATCCTCAAATGACTAGGTCTTATTTTGCATATTCATGATTTGATGGGTTTTAAGATATTCAAATTAAGATGTTATAAAGATTTGAAAATAAGTTAAAGGGTCTTTTATAAATTCATCCTAATGTAAATCAATTTTCAAAATTCTGTATTTTTACATTTTATATATACATCAAAGTAACCCCAATAATTTTAAAATAGTTTAATTTAAAAAGTGCATACCACTCAGCCTGCTCAGTAAAATCTAAATAGTAAAAGTTACATCTAGTTGACTAAGATTATTCAGTTCTAATGTGGGCCTTTGACAATGGGCTTTGTAAAACAGTTTATTTCCTATGCTCAGAGCAAGGATCCCTACATGAAATTCAATTTTGCATAAAAAGTGTTTACTATTCCTTATAGAAGGTAGGGAAAGGGAGGAAAAAATAGATTAACATGAATATCTCTTCCACTTGGTTAAAAAAAGAAACTTTCTTAAATTGGCTCCATCATTCCTTGCCAAGTTAGATTTTAACCGTTAATATTCTTAAGTGCAAGGCTTTACGTAATTTGGAAATAAGCATGGCATGATGGCAACATTTTAACGAGAACTTTTAAGTTGTCCAATACACACATGCTGAATTAAGAACAAGCAAACCTTTCTAAGCTGTGTTATGTGTAGAAGCATCTGTTTACCTGAGGAGTTCGTGTGATTCTTCCTAATAGTGCAACATGTATTTGTTGTATGTAATATGACATGCGAGCTTTCTGTCAGTCCTTTTTCTGAGCTCTCCAGGTTACATGGGCCTGTGCCCAGCAGAATCCCAGTGGCATTTCTTTTGAGTACCATTCGGGTGTAGCTGCTGGGTGGGAGGCAGGAGAGCTAGATGGAGGCCTCGGCCCTCTCTGGATGGACTGACTTGCAGGAGCAAACAAACTTACAAGGAAAACCACAGAGACAAACAAGGTCCAATCCTGCTCAGCGGGGCCAGGAACCCTGATCTAAAGGTGACCTATAGCCAATCACAATGACACTATAATATCATTAGCATTGCAGATAAACCAATACCCATCATGTGCCAAAGTCATGACAGTTCTGGAAAGGACCAAGTAATGACAAAACTCCCGCTCCCATTGGGAAGGCAGTGGCTTGCCTGCTCCACCTCTTCTCCACCCAATTCCACCCTTCATGCGTCTCTCCCTGCTAGCTTGGAGGCCATGTAACCCTAGCCTCCAAACCCGTGGGCAACTCACTTCTTGAGCCTGCCCATGCTTCCTTACCTGAGTGTGTACTTCCATTTCAAAAACCTCCGTGCTTGACTGGATCTTTGAGTCTCACTCTCAAGTTCTTTCTTGCACGGTGACAAAAACCTGGACACTGCCACGGGGTTGAGGCCTCTCGTGGCCTCCTCGGAACCAACTGCCAACAACGTTTCCCTTTGGTTCCCAGGGAGAGAACCAGGCTAAGCCAGGAGAGGAGTTTCCTCTTTTTCATTAAGCCGCAAAAAGACCCTAAAGGGTGCTTTTTCCCAACCTTGACGCTTTTCCTCACCAATGCAGGCTTAGACCAAAGAATTTAGCAAGATGCATGCCGATCAAATCTTTCCCAATCAGGAGCAGCTTTGCATCTGCAGGGGGCATTCAGCAATGTCCCAGGAGAAATGAAGAGCAGGAAGCACGAGTGATTCCCAGGGAGACCACCAGGCAGCCTACTCCGCACAGGGCAGACTGATTGGGCCTGAAATGTCCACATTGAGGTGGTTAAGCAACTTGGAGGTAAACCAGATGGAGGGGAAAAAGGCTACAGAACGCCCCATCACCTCAAATGCCTCAGGAACAACAACAAAAAGGAAGGCAAGCTCCAACAGTCCGGCGATGCAGGGTGGGCTCTCCACCCCGCCACAGTGGGTGACTCCTTAGAAGGCTGTTGGGCACTTAGGGTGCTATGAAAACTTATTTTCATGGCCTCATATGTCTCAGGGAAATATCCCAGTGGAGGGTGCCATTAAAAAAATCCCATTAGCATCTTTATTGTAAATGTCTTCAGTACCGCACCGGACAGAGGAATCATGGTGTGAGCCTGTTTGCAAAAGCAGGTGCTGCTTTAAGAGAAACCACTACCACAACAAAACAATGACTCATTTTTCTACCCCGTCATCGTAACAATTTTCTCTACTCTGAGGCGGAATATTGCCTCTAAAACATTCAAAGCACAGAACGTAATTTATAACTATTAATACCTCTGCAGTCTCTAAAGTTTGGCTTTTGAAGTTACCTTGTTTTGAAATTTATGATGCCCTTCACGGCAAATGGGACCGGATTTGCCCACTATTGCCTTTAAGCTAATGGTAACCTTGCTTCCTTCATACAGACAGGTAAAAATAAACTAGCATACCCCTCTGGGCCTAGGTCCAAGTAATTTTTTAGGTTTAATTTTTAAATTATAAAAATGATAGTATATGAACATGTTTATTAGCAAAAATTCAAACAACATAGAACTATATAGCATAAAAGCAAAAAACCGTGCCCAGATCTCATGCTCTGCCTTATGTCTATAGTACACAGTGGGTAGTTTGATGGGTTTATAATCTAAATGTTTTAAAAATAATTTTCAGTAGTAAATACATGCAAATCATCCAAAATTCAAGCTACTGATGAGTTTATAGGAACAACTAAGGCTCTTCCCTTCTCTGTTTAGAGCAACTCAGTTCCCCTTCTTCAAGGCAAATCCTAGAACAGCATGTGTATTTGTGATATTTTTTCCATTAATACTTCATGCATTTATAGACATGTGTTTATAATATTAAGTTACCATTCATTGTGTACTATGTGTCCAAGCTGACAAAAACTTTACATACATAATCTCATTTAATTTTCACATGAATTCTGAAGGTTAGGAGTACTTGAATTACATATTTAAGAGACGTGACATTACGAAACATAAAAATTTATAGGTCAAATATCAGCAAGTCACATGCTTGGATCAATTTTAGGAAATCAAGCGATTTCAATTTTCTGGAGCTCATGAAAGCAAAATCCTGCCAACCTTAGGACTACAGATGGTCTGGGCTGCACAGCTGAGTTTGCAGGAAAGGAAAAGAAGCACCCTAAAGGGGAATGCAAATTGGGAGATGGAATCAGTCAGAAACCCTGAGAATCAGAGGCACAACATCCAAGAAAGACTAGAAAGTGAATGAAGCCTTGGGGATCGCAGAGGAAATGCAGGGATCATAGCAAACAGAATAAAAACTTTTATAATAACCTTATAATAACCCTTATAAATGTTTGAGGAACCATACCTTCAATCAAGCACAGGGAAATTTAGGAAAAAAAAAAATCTGCCCTGCAGCACAGGCAAGCAATAAAGAAACTTGTGTTTCTTGGCCTTTCCTGAGAATTCATCACCCTGGGGGCATTTCCCCCCTAGATCTGTAGATTCAGATCTGTGCCACCACATAGAATGGGAAATTCCAGTTAAGAAAGGAATGTACATGGGGGCTGGGCTGGCAATATGTCTGATTCATCTGTCAAAAGCAAACACAAAACTACGTAGGGAGAAACCTCTTCAATAAAGGCTCGAAAACATTCCCAGAGATAAGTGCATATATTAGGAACAGAACAAAAACGTAATAACAGAACAATGTGAATAAGAGTTAAGACAACAAATAGAACTCCTAGATTTGAAACATGATAGTTGAAATTGAAGTCTCAAAGGGAAAGCCAAGCAGATGCAACTGAATAAAAATTAATAAAAATCAAAGATGGAGCTGAGAAAAAAAGAGAAAATATAAAAAGAGTTTAAGAGACATGGAAGGAGGAAGGGAAGGTTCACTCTGTGTCTAAAATCAACTGTAGATGAAAAGTATAGTCAATATTTAAAGAAATAATGGCTGAGAATTCCCAAATTGATGCAAGACGAGAATCTTCACACTCTGAAAATGAGTCCCAAACAGGGAAGAAACCTATCATGTATCATAATAAAGCTGCTGAGGATCAAAGCCAAAGGTCTTAAAAATAGCCAGAAAAATGAGAGAAGCTTTGTGATGTGATGGAGATTACAAAGCCAGCAACCAGCAGAGATGAGGTTTGCTCACATCTTCTAGATGCCGAAGCCCCTGTGCCTGCCAATAGCTCTGCTGAGCTCCCGGGTTTTGTCATCTGCTGAGTAATTCTTGGTCTACATGAAATGTCCTTATCTTTACTCTGTTCTGAGCCACAGCTTTTAGTTTTTACTCTCTGCTTTTCACATTTTAAGCATGTCATTTACTCAAATCACTCAAACAAATATTTACTGAACAACTACAATGTGCAAGGCATTGTTCTAGGATAACAAAAAACCAAGAACAAAAACACACACAAAATTAACACCACTTTTAAAAACATGTTCTTATCCAAGGACATTTTTTCCATTGCTTTTTAGAGAGAGAAGGAGGTAGAGAGAAACATCAACTTGTTGCCTTCTTGTACTGGCTGGGAAACCTGGGTATATTCCCTGAACGGGAATTGAACCTGCGACCTTCCGTCCATGGGACAATGTTCCAACTGAGCCCCACTGGCCAGGGTGAGAAACATGAGTCTTCATATTAGAATGAACTGACACAGCCTAAATGCATTTTTTCTGCTAGATCATGCACCAAACTAATTGTAGAACATGTTGTGTGCCATCTAGAATGCATCAATTGTTACCAGTTAGGTGTTTCTTCTTGAAATGCTCTCCTGAACTCTTATACACCCAGCCTGATAAATCACATTTTTGGTAGAAATGGGGAAGCAGCAGATATAAGGCAGGTGAACTTTTGACTCTTTAGTTTAGTGATATGTGCTGTAACGACCTAGCTTCTTTAGGTGAAAACTGCTAATCTTCAACATTTATGTCACATAACAGGAATTCCTAATTTATTCTGCAAAAATCTATGATGCTGTATTCTTATCTTTGCCCTTCTCAACCATCTTGCTTTGGCAGTGTCAAAACAAAAACAGAAATAAACACAAAAGAAAATACATTCACCTGAGATTTTTAGAAGGTAATCATCTAAATTTGATATTAAGCTACATTCTTCTTACTCTAAAATAATGAATACTATCTGTAAAACAGTAATTCTCTGTTCCTTAAAAATATTACCATACATATATTGCCTCACATCTGTATAGCTATATACACCTTAAACTCTTTCATATCTAACCTTAAAATTCATAAATGTGTTTATATACATGTTCATAAAAAATTAAAATGTAACAACAGCTCGAAATTATTTAAACTTTTTTGGAGGGTGGTTCAAAATGTATAATTTTCCAGTGCAAGAAGGCAGTGGAAGTTATTAGACCATGATAAGACAAAAACATTACACTATTCCATTAGTGTTTTTATAAAAGCTAAACCAACTACCTAACAGAAAAATCATTGTTTTTAATTTTAGTTAGTATTTTATTGTAAGTATATTACTCAAGAGTAAAAGTGTACAACTGCATAAAATATAAAAATAATGGCAAATACTGTGGTGATTGTAGGGGGAAGGGAGCGGGTAGAGGTTGAAGAGGATAGATGGTAATGGAAAAATGCAAGAAAAATAATTTAAATATATAAAAATAAAAGAAACAGCTTTGTGCTCATCAGCCATCTTAAGAAATGGAACATTACCCAACATTTCTGAAGGCTACTATTGTGTGTGATAGCTGGCCTCTTTTTCCTTTCAAGAAGCAACTACTATCCTGAATTTTGGGATAATCTCTCCATTCTTTTTCTTCATATTTTAATCCCATGTATGTGTTCCTGAGTCATGAGTTAGATTTGCCTATTTTTGAATTTTATATGAGTAGAATCACACTTCTGTATTCTGCAATTGCTCCAAATTATGATTTTTCTTGAAATTCCTTTTTTGTTGGTGCAGATAGCTGGAGTTCATTTTTATTAGAGCACAGTACTTCATTGTAGTTGCTCATGATAAATCTGCTTGATTTCTGCAGTCCTGGTAGCAACAAGACCTTTCCAAGTTTGACTTTTCCTAAAGCTATAAAATATTCTCCTAACACAAAGATGCTTTAGTTGCATCCTGATAGTTTTTATACATAGTTTTCCATTCACATTTGGTTTTAAGTATTTTAGTTTTTGTACGGCTTCTTTTACCCATGAATTAAAGCATTGTTAAATTTCAAATGCATAAATTTAAAAAGTTCCCCTTTTGGTAATTATTATCTAGTTTAATTTTCTTGAGGTCAGAAGTGAGGATATATATGGTACAGATTTTTGAGGTTAGGTGAGAGTTGCTCTGTGTTCAGTTGACAATGTATTTAAAAGAATAATCCACGTGTGCTTGAAAAGAATGTGTACTCTCTAACAGCAAGCTCAGCATTCCACATGGGCACATTAGATCAAGCTTTTTAATTCTGATGCTCAAATCTTCTTCATCCTTAGTGGGTTTTTTTCATTCTTTCTCTATTTTTATTTATTTTTGTTTACCTTTTAAATCAATTGCTGAAAGATGTATGATATAATCTCACTATGCTGATAGATTTATCTTATCCTTATAATTTTTTTCCAATTTTACTATCTGTGTTTCATAGCTATGTTTTAGATATACACAACTCCAGAATTACCCCTTTTTGGTCAATTAAAAATTGTATAGCCCTGGCTGGTGGCACAATGGATAAGGTGCTGGCCTGCGAACCCAGAGGTTGCTGGTTCGATTCCCAGCCAGGGCAACATAATCAGGTTGCAAACCAGGTCTCCAGCTAGATCCATGGCTGGAGGCAGGTGAAAGGCAACCATACATTGATGTTTCTCTCCCTCTTTACCTCTCCCATCCCCCTTTATGAAAAATAATAAGAATCTTTAAAAAAAATTGTAAATATACCTGTCACCGTCTTTAGCTGAGATGTTGCTTTTGGCTTAAAGTCTATTTTGTTTGTATCACTTTGGCTCTACAAACCTTTCTTTGATTAGCATTTGCCTAGTATGTATTTTCCCATCTTGTTATTCACTACCTTTCAGCGTCCTTATTTCATTTTTAAAGTATACTGGGGTAGACAGTATATAGCTGATTTAAAAATAGTCTAAAAATCTTTGTTTTCAGTTGGAACCCTAGTCTGTTTACATTGATCGTGATGACTGACACTGCATCTTTTCTTTTGCAGTATTTGTGCCACTTCTCTGTGTTTCTCTCTCTCTTTTTTTTTTTTTGGTCTTCTTTCAGATTGGAGGTGCTTTTCCTCACCAAATGTTTCCTTCTTCTCATTTGGAAATTTTACTCTTATTATTTTGGGAATTTCTCTAGAAATTTAAACATGCTTTTATCATAATTACATTTAAAAGTTAATCTATGTAGTTACCGTTTTTCTAAACATTTCAAAGACTAGAGCATTCCATTCTAATTACCCCATTTTCAATATATATGTTGATATTATTTTTCTTTTCTCTGCAGAACATTCAAGTGTTGCTTTACCAAGAGTCTCTTAGGTTTAAATGCTGCCGATAGTGTTTTAAATTTTATATTTTTTCTCCAGTAGCTATTATAGGGATATAGCTTTCTATGTGGATACCTATTTACTTTCAATATTTGGAGTATATTATTTCACTATCATCTAATTTGCATTCTGTTCCCTTTTCTTCCTCCTTTAACTCATAATATGTTCTACATTTCATTATTTGAATATGTTCAGTGTTTTGAAGTCAGAATCAGTAGTTTGTTGATTCTTGTTCATGGTAGCTTTATTTTTCACATGTTGATTTGTAATTTTGAGTTCATGGTTCTAAAAACTAACTGTAGAACTCCGCGGCCTGGGCTTAAAGTGTATTGTTCAAAGAAAATTTGTGTTTACCGCTGTCCAGTGCCTGAGACTTTAAACTATGTTTTATCGCAGAATTAATTCAATTCTTGTAGATTGTATGAATTCAAGTCCCAAGTTTTCAATGGTTAGGAGTTCTAAGGGGAAACTGTTTTTTTTTCTATTTCACTTAGTGCTAATGTACATATCTTAGCTATCTCCTTATTTGGGGACATGTGTGAGTGTGTCCATTCCTCTAATTCATTAAGAAAGGGTTTCTTAATGAAATCTTAGATTATGGGGTATGTGGGGGAGATTTGGGGTGTGTCTCTGGTCTGCTTCCTCTGCTCAGTTTAGAGCCAAACTGTTTCTAACACCCCGCCCCTCCCAGTGCCATGCATGGCTGAAGTTTTTCTATAGTTTCAAGCCTCCAGAACAAACAGTTTTATGCTACACATTAATAGAAAGATTAAAATAATACTTTATCAGCCCTGGCTGGTGACACAGTGGATAAGGCCTGCAAACCCAAAGGTTGCTGGTTCGATCCCCAGCCAGGGCTCATAACACGGTTGGAAGCCAGGTCTCCAGCCAGGTCCGTAGCTGGAGACAGATGAAAGGCAACCATACATTGGTGTCTTGCTCCCTCTCTGCCTCTCTCCCTTCCCCTCTCTCTAAAAATAAGTAAAATCTTTTAAAAAATTATTACTTTATCCATCTTTTGGAGAAAATAACTAGCAATCAGTCAAAAACTGCTTTAGTTGTGATATGCCCAAATAAAGGACAAGAAGATAATTTGCCTTTTTAAAAATGTCTATTTTATTTATTTATTTTTAGAGAGAGAGGAAGGGAGGGAGAAAGAGGGAGAGAAACATCAGTGTGTGTTTGCTTTTCGCTTGCCCCTGAGCTGGGGACCTTGCCCACAATGCAGGCATGTGCCCTGACTGGGAATCGAACCAGTGACCCTTTGGTTTGCAGGCTGGTGCTCAATCCACTGAGTCAGCACCAGCCAGGGTTCCATTTTTGTTTTAGTTTCATTTAGCCTCATTATTTATTTATTTTTGTAATTTATTAATCTATTAAACAACTTCTTTAAATAATTCATTAGATGGATATATTTACAGAATATCTCATTAGCTGAATTCTTTTTGCCTTCTTTAATCAGGTATTATGAGTGGTAGCTGAAGGCTGATTTATAAAAACCTCCAAAGCCAACCAGTTGGCACTTAAGAAAAAGATCTGGTGTCAAATGAAGTGTCAACAGAAGTGGCATGTGGAATGACAACAGGGAGAACTATCCAGTTGCATGCAGCACTATGGAAACAAACTATCTAATTGAAGAAAACTCTTCTGCCATATGCCTTCATTTAAAAAAAGGATTTTATTCATTATTTTTAGCGAGAAGGGCTGGGAGAGAGGAAGAGAGGGAGAGAGACATCAATGTATGGTTGCCTTTCACCTGCCTCCAGCCATGGACCTGGCTGGAGACCTGGCTTGCAACTTGGTTATGCGCCCTGGCTGGGAAGCAACCTTTGGGTTCACAGGCCAGTGCTTTTCCACTGAGCCACCAGGCAGGGCTGCCTTTTTAACTTGTCAGGAAAAGTTATTTATATATATATATATATATATATATTTATTTATATATATATATATATATTTACATCTATCTATCCCTCTATAGTGGCTTTGAATACACCTATAATTTTCTTAATAAAATAAATCTGACCAGCTTGCTTATGGAGTTGATAAGACTAGGGTTATGTTTGAGAAAAACAATGCAAGTCTGAATGTCTATTTCTTTCCAACATAGACAAGCTCTCAAAAATAAATTTAATAAGCTTCCTTCACAACCTCCTACAGAGTTATATTATCATATGTAGTCCCTTAAAATCATGATTTCTTTCAGTTTTCAAATCTAAGATGAAACTTCACCATTTCTTCCTTGATGGTTTACTCTCTGTGGAATGGATCGCAGCCTGGGTAACAAACAGATAAGGTACACGAACCCTGACCTCCCTAATACTCCAGATCAGCAATTTGTAACCTTTTTATCTCACAGCACATATAGACTAATTACAAACACTCTGCAGCACACCAAAAAGTATTTTATTTTTTGCTTATCTGGGAAAAAATGCTGTAATTTTGATTCATTTACATTGGACAGCTATTGTATTGCCATTATGTTATTGAATAGTCTAAGGGAAAAGAGGTTAGTGTCCTTGACTATATAGTCAGGTAGTGCATGTCTGAAAATTTCTTGTGGCACACCTGTTGAAAAATCACCGCTCTGAACAAATGTAATGCTTTTTGGTGAAGGTCATAGAAAAAAACATAAGGCAACAGTATTTGTATGGTGATTATTCCAACACAATTTAGCTGATTCTAAAACTTGAAAATGGGATATGTACTGGAAAGACAGACAGACACACCATCACAGCCTTGTTTGTCATTTCATCGCAGATATTAAAATCCACAAACATGTTTTGTGGGGTTAATAGGAAGTAGGAGGAAAAACTCCTTCATCCTTTGGACACACAGCTCAGCCTGGACCCAAAGGAATTTTCTTTGTATTTTATTAGGACTTATGAGGTCAAGGAAGGAAATCTTACTTCACACCTAGAGGGAAATAAAGCTTCAAAGATATATACAGCATAAGTAGAAGGGGTGGGACACAGTTGTCTGTGGGAATTATGCCAACTTGCTACCTCTTAGGCAAAAAATATCCCTTTCTGCCATGGTCATATTATAAGAAACTAGTGAACATTTTTACTCCATGAAAAGCTCCGTTTCCTAAAACAAACACGTCATATTTCTAAAATGCACATATTTCCACATTTACCTCATAATGGCTTAGTAACAACTTGTACTAACTAATCAAAATTCCAATTGCCTTAACTCGGATTTTCTGGGTTATTTTGCCAGAGACTTAGCATATGCAAGAAATTAAACCTATGTATTTAAATAGTTAGCTATTTTAATTACACATGTATATATAGCTTTACTATTCAATTTTAAAAAATAAAAATGTTTATATTCATTGCCCCACATACTTAAACCTTGGATCTCCTGTTTATTGTTCACTATGAATCCCTAAATTCACATGAAGCACATGAACAAATGATCCATGGTCTTGAATTATATGCACGCCAACTATTTCCACTCAGACGCTTTTCACACTTTGCCCCCATGAGAAGACTTTAGGAGAAACCTTTCCACTGGGGCTGAATACACATTTTTAAAAAAGATATCACCCTGAGGCTGGCTGCGGTTGGGATTGTTTGTGTGCCTGTCTGGGGCATTAAACATCTAGTACTGATCTGCAGCACACAGCAGAGGTTGAAGCACAACCCGCTTTGAACAAAGAAGCTGCACAGGACATTGGTTCAGAAAACCCCTGTATGGTCCTAAAAAGGGCCTAAACATGCTTCCTGACAGTCACTAAACATTTATGAGCTATTTTCCTCCTGTGGAAGCAAATGGTTTAAGCAATTGTAGCCATCGTCTATTTAGACAGTCACATGTAAGACTGTTTGGCATCTTTCCCTGAAGAAAATGTTGGCAGCAATGGACAAATGGGTGTGCAATGCTGGCAACATTCCTGGGAGAGTCACTTGTGGTCAAGAATTACGTTGTTTGTCTCTACAGCGGAAAGCCTTCCACGTGAACCTGGTTAAGTGAGGTATATTGCGGTGGTCTGTTCCCATGGCCTCACCCTTCCACCCTAGCGTAGTATAATGTCTCTTCTTCCTTTCTATTCCCGACTTCCAAGTCCAGAGTTGTTCAGAAATCTGAAAGAAACCCTTAGAGAAAGAGCTAAAGTCAAATATGGATACCTAAAACGCGTTCAATATCATTTTGAACAGAGAATAAAGGAGCAGTAGAAAATCTTTTTGGTCTTTTTCACTAAGTTTCTAAAACTTTGTTCCTCCTTGGCTATATTCAAAGGACCCAATTCCTCCCCAAGAAGGAAGTCAACCAGGTGTGTCTTCTTTCTCTAATGAATGCTCAGCTTTGTATCTCCACAGTGCCTAAAGTAATGGCCTGCTCAATTAGTATTGGAGGGAGGGTGAGAGAAAGGGCTGATGGGTAAAATGCTATTTCTACCTCATTCATCTGCACAGTGAAAATCTCTATTTGCGGCATCATCTTAAATCCCAAGAGCAAGGCAGAGGGTCTATTTTCCCTAAGAGGGTGTGATAGTAAGACCAATTCTCAAAAAGAGAATCATGGAGAAATACAGAGAGGTATTTATTAATTTCCAGGTGACTAGCTTAAGTTCTTTGTTGGTTTTAAAACCACCAAATGCTTCTGCAGTTTCATAACTCGAGTGTCAGAATTCTCCCAGCAGATTTCAAAGAATTCAGATTTAACTTTTGAGTCTCAGAGAAAGCAAGACTGAACATCAAGCAGGAGCCTTTTGCTGCAAATTCTCTTGTTAAAGTGGTAACTTGACAATAAAGAAAAATTGTTCTCTAACCTGCCTCACCTTATTGGGAAAAGGGAGGAATTTATTCATACGATTATCTTGGAAAAAAAAGTCAATAGATGTACAAAGTGCATCCTGGCACAGGGAAAAGGCCCAGTTGCCACTTAAATCCTTACAATCATGCTACTTCTAAGGGCAGGAGGTGACCACCCTCCCTGCTCATCCTGGATAAATAGAATATTTTGCCAGTAGATTTCACCTGATTCTTTCCATTCATTCCATTGAGAACCAGGGGTTGTTAGAACTAATATTTCTTTGCCCACGCAGTATCTAAAAGATGGCAAAGAACTGGAAAATAGCTCAATAAAGAGATGGCAAAGAAGAAAAGTCATGGAGAAATTGCAGTCTTTGCTGCTATTTGCCATCACTAAAATAGATGGATAATTATGACACGCAAACTATGCAACACGACTTTAAATGGCACACTTGCCAGAGGAAAAATGCATTGAGTGAATGGCGGGAGAGGGCTACCAACATTCTTTTTTTAACTTGCTCTGAAACTGTGGCCCTATCCTTGAACTTGTATTTTATCTCTCAAGTGTAAATAATTGAGTTTGCTCAAGAGATGTGTCAGGTCAACCTTGACTTTGTTGGCATCCCTTAGTAGTCTGCCTCTGGGTCTTAGCTGAACCTTGGGATCAAGTTCACAATCAAATGTCAGAATCCCCCCCACTTCTGGAATTCCACACAGTTGCTCACCCATTTGCCCATTTCCACTGCAGAAGGTGGGTGGGGCTGCATCCTAAGACCAGCTCCCGGTGGTCCCAGCCACTGGACAAGGCACATACTTCTTCACCCCAGAATCACACGCTCCTTGTTGGGGACATCCAGTTTTTTGTTTGTTTTGCCTCAACCACCCATTATCCATCATCTCCAGATGGGTTATCTAGTTTCTAAATCTGGCCCATACTGATATGGTCCCAGTCCTGATTTCACTTTTTCCACAAAGCATTCTCTCCTTCAGCGATGCTCTCAAAACCAACCACATTTCCAGAATGTACTTGCCACTCTCAAAGAAAGCATTTCTCACTGCCTCACTTCTCAGACACCTGCATGTGTCTTCCAGTTTTAACTCCACTGAAGGCAGGTCTATGTTTTCTTAAAATTCCTTACATTTCAGTAAACCTCTTAAACATTAAACAATGTAATCAATGTTGGATAAATACTCATGGATTCCACTTTACAAAATATATTTTATGTGAATTTTAGCACAGGTAATAGTCTCTATTGTAATAATTGTGTATGGTGTTAACATCTGTACTAGACTTATCAAGATAATCAGTTCATAGAGTATATAAATAAATGTCTAATCACTATGTTGTACACCTGAAACTAATATTGTATGTCATCTGTACTCATAAAATAAATTAAAAATTTAATGGGGTAAAGATAGTCTATTCAATAAATGGTGTTGGGAAAATTGGACAGATATGTGCAAAAAATTGGTAACTAAACCACCTTCTTACACCATACACAAGAGTAAACTCAAAATGGATTAAGGACTTAAATGTTAGACTCAAAACCATAAAAATCTTTGAAGAAAATATAGGCAAGAAAATCTTGGACATTCTAGTAGTATTTTTTTCTGATACATCTTCCCAGGCAAAGGAAACAAAAAATAAATAAATGGAGTACAAGAGTAAAAAGTTTTTGCACAGCAAAGGAAACCATCAACAAAATGAAAAGACAACTGAATGGGAGCACATATTCACCAATGATATATCTGGTAAGGGGTTAATATTCAAAATGTATAGAAAAACTTCTAAAACTCAACACCAAAAACAAACAAAAAAAAACATACAATCCAATTAAAAAATAGACAAAAGGCCTGAATAAACACTTCTCCAAATAGGACATGCAAATGGCCCAGAGATGTATGAACAGATGCTCAATGTCCCTAATCATCAGAGAAATGCAAATTAAAACCACAATAAGATATCACCTGATACCTGTTAGGCATCATTAATAAATCAACAAACAACAAATGCTGGTGAGGATGTGAAGAAAGGGAACTCTAGTGCACTGTCGGTGGGAATTCAGATTGGTGCAGCCACTATGGAGAACAGTATGGAGTTCCTCACAAAATTAAAAATGGACCTGACTTTTGACCCAGCAATTCCACTGCTGGGAATATTCCCTACAGATCCTAAAACACCAATTCAAAAGAATTTATGCACTCCTATGTTCATAGCAGCACTATTTACAGTAGCCAAGATTTGAAAACAGCCTAATCAATAGATGAGTGGATCAAAAAAGCTGTGATCCATCTACACAATGGAATATTACACCACAGAAAAAAAAAAAAAAGAAGGAATTCCTGCCTTTTGTGACAGCATGGATGGAACTGGAGATTATTATGCTAAGTGAAATGGATGGAACTGGAGACTATAATGCTAAGTGAAATATAGTCAGTCAGTAAAAGGTAAAATCATATAATCTCATTTATAAAAGGAATCTAATGAACAAAATAAACTAATGAGCGAAATAGAACTGGGAGCATGGAATCATGGGACAGACAGACAGCTGTAGGCAGAGAGGGGAGTGTGCCTACTGAATGCAAGAGGGTGAAGGGATTACTCAGAGAACCTACATGAAGGGTCCAGGGACATGGACAATAGTGGGCTATCAATAGTGGGGTTGACTATAGAAGTGAGGGACAGGCTGCATGGAGGTTGTGAAGAGGGAAAAGTGGGACAACTGTAAAAACATATAAAATATTTTTAAAAAAATCTAAAATCATATGAGACATAAGTTCAAGAAATAAATGAAAACCACTAACAAACACTTTCCAAGGTGGTGACCAAGCAAAATCTAAGTGGCTCCCTTCATGTTGTCCAAATGGTATAAAAAAATGAACAAACAAGTATGGAGTTCACTGTCACCATTGATTTTAGGCAGTTCTCAAAAACATCTCTATAGTTTTTATCTCTAATATTATTGGCATCCTCAATACATGATAAAATAATTCACAAGTATGTAGCAAGTTAGTTCTCTTGGTCAGGATACAGAGGCAGCTAGAATGCACACCTGGACTTTGGTCAGAACTGCAAGAGCATATGGTTATTAAGCTAGCCAGCTTCCACAAGTTAATAAGCAAATCCCCCTTAAATGTGTCATTGAAAGCCAATTTGGAGGTGACCCTTTTAAGAGCCATATCCCCTTGCTGCTCCCCTGGTTCCCGATTCCCAAATAAACTCGTCATTTGATTTATATGGAAGTCTCTGGGTTACTTCTCAGAATGAGGTAGCTCAACACTCTTGCATACAAATTACTAAAGAATGCATTGATTTTATAGGCAGAATCACATTTTCTTTGCAGTGTTTTTTATGTGTAAATACCCAGCATTTAATGAGACTAATAGAGACTCGCTACCATCTCCAATTGTATTATCACCATCCCGTGAATTAGATGCCAGATAAAATTGCTATTCAGGAATGGCATTTACATTTTAATTTTAAGTTTTCATTTCTTTGAATGTAGACATTCAAATAATTCTGCATTTTTCAGTATCTCACATGTAAGAACATGGTAGGAACTTGTGCTGGGCTCCAGATGGAACAAGCAGCAGGCGAAATGTCCACATTGTTGAATTTCGGAGGACTGCTTCCTGGCCTGCACAAAACACATACAGCTCGAGGTAAAACAGCCAGATGGGCAATGGGAAATGCTCCTCTCGTTGAATAGAACAAAAGAATACTTAATGTGGAAGGCACTGTGCTCATTGCCTTAAGTGCTTTGTCTTGTTTACCTGATGCCTTTGTTACTCTAATTTTCAACACACTTTTTTGTTTTAAGGATTCTATTTATGATTTTTCAGAGAGAGGAGAAGGGAGAGAGACATCAATATAAGGTTGCCTTTCTTCACCTGCCTCCAGCTACAGACCTGGCTGGACACCTGGCTTGCAACTTGGTTATGTTGCCCAGGCTGGGAATTGAACCAGTGACCTTTAGGGTAGCAGGCTGGTGCCTTATTCACTGTGCCACCACCAGGGCTTCAACACTTGATCCAATGTTCCATCACATAGCATCTAGTTATTCACCTCCCAGTAGCTGGTCACAGGGTCAGGGCGTTGGGGTGGAGGGATGCGGGGAGGGGCTCCAGGATAAGCCCTTTGTTGAGGTCCTCACAGCAAAGGTTTAGCAGCATTGCAGAAACAGGGGCAAACACGTTTCTGGGTTGTACACATTGTTCCCTTCTGAGACACCGTGTCCCCTCGTGATGAACTGGTTAACATCGCAGAGCTATATAGAGAGACGCCAATGTACAGATTCTCAGCTAAGATTGAAAGCCAGGGGACATAAATGACGGATTTGCATGGACAGTTTTGTACCTCCTTCCCCTACTCACCTACACTCACAGAGTTCTAACTTTCAAGCCATTGTAAAGAATTCCACATGGGGGTTTTAGCAATCAGGAAGACAGAAATGAAAGTGGGTTTTAGATTCCAGTAGCCTTAAGGAGTCTCCCTGTTTGCTGTACTATTCAGGGATTATCTCCTGAGGGGAGAGAAATAGAGCACTCCCTACTTTTCTTTCCTGCTTAAAAACAAGCTAAGCTCATCTTTTGATATACCCCATGATGACGGAAATAAAGCTACATGTTACATTAATTTTAAACATTTAAAAAATTTTATATTTAATAGAAGCATGGAGTAATCCTCAAGAACTTTTTAGACTCTTTTTCCTCACGTTTGCCTCCTGTTGCTGAAAACTTACCAATGAAGTAAATCATTACAGTCAGAACCCAAGTTGAACATCCTTAGACATCAGTTACCAAGTGACATTCTTTGCTCAGACTAAAGCCCAAGGGGAGGACAAATCAACATGAAAAGTCCTTGGTTTGCCTGTTATCCATAAATTCTAGGCTCAAGCTGTCTTCTTTTAACAATTGCTTGTTTAATTTCAAAATATTCAGTATGTGAGCAATTACTTCACTATGAAATGTCATATACTCATGAAAGCTCTTTTGAATAAAAGAATCTGCAAACATCACTCATGCTCAGTGTTCCTGAGAACCAAGTTAGTGGTATCTGAAGTGAGCTGTGAACCAATATGGATTAGTCTCCCTCCTTTTTTTTTTTTTTTAAATAAAACAGAGATCACCGTGGACTAAAAACTGCAATACAAAATCTCTCCAGAAGACCAAACAAACTACAAAATTGAGACAATCAAAAAATGGTGTTAGTGAAATTGTATTTGTAAATAGCATAACTCCCATTCAAGGATTATATACTCTTTGGCATTTTGTGTTTTCATGCATTTTCATTAAACATAGGGGAATGAACAAGTTAAATTTATAACATGTATTCAAGAATGTTGGGTCTCAATGTTCCCACAGTTTATGTAGTTCCCATAGTGCTTTGAGCTTCCCAAAATTGCTTACATTAATGAATTTTTTTAGTCTTCACCACAGCACTATGGAATAGGCAAGAAGTTTCACTCATTGGGTAGGTGCTTTTAGTGAGGGTAAAGGATTTACAAGGTCACAGGCTGTACCTCTGAGTCCTCATCTCTATAATGGAGCTAACACTGTAACTACTTGACTGGTTATAAGAAAATTCATAAAAATGGTTTACCTATATAGCCAGAGTTTACAGGGTGAAGTGAGGACCCCTCTGGCCCAATTGACTTTAGTTCTCATGACAAAGGAATGAAACTCACAGGATTAAAGGGTTTATGGGAAAGCTTCGGAACTAAATATTCAAGTCACTAGGAAAGAGCGAAGCCCTCTTCTCCCAAGTTTAGAAAAGACATGATGTTAGGAGTGATAAGAACTTGCAGTAGGAAGTAGATGGATAAAAAATAATATTTTATGGGGGCCTGTCAGGTTTGGAGGCTGAGATATAAAATGGTCATAATTTAAAATGTCTAGTTTACTGAGAGTTGTAACAAGTTATAATCACATCTATATGTTTATAATAAACTCAGAAGGTCTCAATCCATAAGTTTGGGTGCACAAAAAACATTAACCTTCCCTTCCTCTTTCCATCTCTCCCTTTCCCTTTCCCCCTCTTCTTCTTTTAATAATGGATGAAGAAGACTCCTTTCCCCAACTCACCTTAACTATTGGAGCCAAAGGAAAGTTAGAGCCATACTATCTGGGGCATGTCTTGAGACAGTTATGGGAGTAGCAACCTTTCAAACCAGTTGTCAGAAAGAAGAGGAAGGTCATACTCAAAGTTAAGGAAGCAACTTGGGCTACAAGTCAGCTTGTACCAGGAAGTTACTTTTAAATCCAAGTCACAGAAATCTTGGTAATGAAATAGCTTAAGTAATAGGGGCTCATTTATCTCAATCAGTAAAAATCCAGAATAGACCATCCAGAGTACCAGCTCTAAGGGCCTTCAAGGACCTAAGACCCACCATCTATATCTCTTCTTTCATCTCTGGTGTATTAATTGCCTATTGCTGTGTAACAATGTTCATTAGCACAAACTTAGCAGTGCACAACCATCACCTTTGTTGTATTACAGTTTCTACAGGTCAGGAGTCTGGGAATAGTTCAGTAGGGTTCTTTGCAAGACTATGATCAAGATCTTGGCAAGGGCTGGGTCTGCATCTGAAAGTTTGACCAGGGAAAGCTGTGCTTCCCAGCCACACAGCGATGGCAGGGTTCAGCTCCTTGTGGAGTGAGAGACTCCATCCTCCCTCTTTAGCTAACTGTTGGCTACCACAGTTTTGGGTGACTGCTGACTACGAGGCCCCTCCAGTTTCTTGCTACATCTACTTCCCATACATGGCCACTTGTTTCATCAAAACTAGGAAGAATGAGTCTCTCAGAAAGATGCTATAATCTGATGTAACAAAATCACAGGCATGACCTCCCACCACCTTTGCTAGTCTATTGGTTGAAAGCCAGGCACTGATCCTCCCACTCTCAAGGGGAGGGCATTGTACGAGGAGATCCGGGAGTGGAGCCCATGGCAGCCCCTTAAACCCTGTCTGTCCTGGTTGCCAGAGGGGAGGGTCTGTAGGGGCTGGGTGGGAAAGGCAAAGCAATTAAGAAGTACTAACTGGTAGTTACAGAACAGTCACAGGGGTGTAAAGTGCAACATAGAGAATATAGTCAAAAATATCATAATAACTATGTATGAGGATAGGTGGGTACCTGAAATATTGGGGGGACTACTCTATAAAGTACATGATTATCTAACTAGTATGTTGTATATCTGAAACTAATACAGAATAATGTAGAATGATAACTGTAATAGAAAATTAAAACAAAAATCTGTCTGCTATGCCTAGAATGGACACAAAATGGCTATTACACCTTAAGATATCTTGTCCGTTCCAGGCAGGAAGAAGGCAAGGTGGGAACATGGCACCAGGGACACCTCCTTAGGGGTCATTGGTCATACCTGTGTTTCACTCCCATATCAGCCCAAAGGCAGACCAGGGGCTCTAGTTTTTAGCTTCTGTATCAGCTATAACAGAGGCATCCAAGGATGTTGTGTGATGTTAGCTGACTACAGGGTCTGCCATGTACTCCAAGGTGGGAGAGGGGGGCAGGAATGACTTGGAAAGGTGTGGAAGAGGACCTATGGTTTTTGAACAGAAAGAGGAGGAATGGGGTGACTGAGGTTTGGGGATGTCCCAAATGAGGGTTACCAGGCATGACATGACCATATTGATTACATGACTTATTTTTCTTACCTCATAGGCAGATGTGGCCTGGGGAAATTGAGAGGGGGCTTCACATAAAAGGAAGCGTGGTTATAAAACAATGAGATAATTTCCAAAGCACATAAAGAAAGCAGTAGCCACTTTTCTGTTCAAACCCTCAGAAACAGTAGTGTAAATGCACATCACTGTGTGTGTTTATGCCGCATCAGCCTTACTTTTTGGAAATCTAGCCAGAGTAGATGATAGCCACTTTTTGTTGTTCTGAAGAAACTTGAAATTCTTGCACTAAAGGTGTCATTAAAATGAAAAAGTCAACTGGTTATTTTCAAAAACTGTTTTCAATAACCATTATTTCTTTATGTGAACTTTGTTTTCCTATGCTTGCCCTTAATACTTCATTTAAAAACTAATTACTTCCCTTAAGCTTTGGAATGAATAGCTCTCAAGTTGAATGGGCCACACTGTAAAAAATCAATTCTCACTCATTTTACACCAGAAAGAAATTAATGTGGCTGAAACATTTTACCAATGGGGCGGCATTACCTCAAGATCGACTTCCCTGGGACCTAAATTCTTTATAATGATGAAAGAAAATCATATTATCTTGTTATATGATCTTTGGGTGTGAAATCGTTACTCCAAAACTAGGCTCAACCTGGCCTGTGATACTTTTTCTCTTTATTGCACAGTTGATTGTTTCTTGATGTAATCAGGTCAAACTCTAGCCATATTAAGGTACTTTATGAAGAACTAGGATATTCTGTCAGTTTGAGAGATGAGTAGTAGCACAAAGGACTCTTGTAATTCAGTTTTGAGGCTTCTTTTCGTTAACTTCCCAGAAAGAACATAACAGAATTTTAAATAAGGTTCTTTAGCTTTCACTCTATTAAAATATTTCAAGTGTATCATTATTTGGGCCAGTAGACTGGAATACAGGTATTTGTTCTTCATCTTTATCTAGCACCTTTCTTCTGAAATTTCAACACTGATTTTAACCCCCTCTGCCAAAGCTCTGAGCAGCATCCAGGTGGCATCATCAGAGACCACCAGGTCTCTGCAACCTACCCGCCTTCTGCCAGGTGGAAAAAATGGAACACCCCGATGTATGGACTGAGGCTGCCCACAGTGAAAAGAAATGAGACTGTAAACAGGAGGGGAGTGCTTGCCCATGAAGTTTTTCTGCGTGCAATAAAATGGAAGGTTTTAAAGTTGGAGGCATAGATGTACCTATTCATTTGGAGTTTATGTGTTGCACAACGTAAGAGATTTAGTTGGCAACAGATTTCGATTTCATACCTTGATGGCTCTTTTCAACTTCTTAGTTTTGACATAAGCAGGTCAAAGGGATTCTGGGTATGCTGAGGTATGTTCCAATGTTGCCTAGTATTAGTTGTCAGTAGGACCCTGGAGGACTTTCTCAAGTTCCTACAGAAGCACTGTGTTTGGAAGGGGAATGGAAATGACATCTTGGGCATACAACAGTCATGTAGTGACATTTCAGCAAATCTAAAATGCTTTACACAGTGACAGCACCTCTTGGGTAACTTTCTTCTGTGTGAATGAGACCTATGAGGTCAGCCAGCTCTTCCTGGCCAGTTCTTCTAACGACTGGCATTTACATAGGCTCCCTATTCTAGTATGTTTTATACAAGCAATGACCTAGTACAGTTCCTGCTGTAACAAATGACTGCAAGCTTCGGGGTGTAAAACAACACAAATTTAGCATTGTTTAGGTCACAAGTCTGACACGGATCTCACTGGGGTAAAGTCAGGTGAGTCCTTCTGGATGTTCTAGAAGTGAAACCATCTCCTTGCCTTTTCCAGCTGGCTGCAGCTACCCACATTCCTGTGATTATGAATTTCTGATTCACCCCTTTCCGAAGCCAGCAGAGCAGGTCACTCTGCTACCGCATCACTCTGATCCCCTGCCTCTCTTTCAAGGTCATGGGCCCTTGTGTTGACATTGAGCTCACCTGGATGATCCAGGCTCATTTCTCAGTTTTAAAGCCAGCAGTTAGCAACTTTCATTCCATCTGCCACCATAATGCCCCTTTGCCACGTCATGTAACATCTTCATGGGTTCTGAGATTTCAGCTATGAGCATTTAGGGACGGGGCATATTGAATTCTGCCTTCCACAGTTCCTAAATAGTGTTTGAAAACAGAAGTGATTTTGATCAGCCAGTCATAGTAACGAGCACAACCACAGGTACAGGACTGCCGAAACGCGAATTTAGCTTTGTCGGCCTGCCTTGCCCCACGTGGAGATTGGAGAGAATGTTCAACCAACTGTCCTCCTGCCTCCCTATCCCTTCGGAGTTAATTCAGCAGAGAGCTTCCTCTGCATTTACTCTCTCCTGTGCTGTTGCTAAGCATCTACATCAGTCCCCGTGACAGAGACTGTGAGCTGTTAGCCAAAATCGGTCCTTTTCTTTCTTGGTCCTCAGATAAAGACTCCATTTCTCAGCTTCTTTTGAAGCTAGGTGTGGTCATGTGACAGGGTTCTAGCCGATGGAAGTGAAATAGGCTCCTTCCAGTCCCTGACTCATAAACCCTCCTGCATGTTGAAGATGACCATGATGACCTTAAAATGCAATGAGTTAGCTCATGACAGCTCCCGTGTAACAATGTGTGAACAGCAATGTGCTGCCCTGGACCCGGCGCCCCCATTGAGGATGGATGCAGGTCGGTTATTCTACAAGCCACTGCACATTTGGAGTCCTGTCGCTACTGCCAGGCAGCCTATGGGGTTGTTTCTCCTGCACTCTCATTCTGCTGCCCTGTCCCTTCGCAGGCCAACACTGCCTGTGCTACATCCTTCCAGGCTGCCCTCATTTCCTGCTTGGGGTTCAGGGCCACCCATGGTACAAGAGTGCAAACCAGGGCCTGGTACCTCCGGTGACTTACGTCCATTTTACCGATGTTATCTTTTTCTCTCTAGGGGAGAATTATCTAAAAGGAAAAGATGGTCCTTGAATAGGCGGGTATCCTCTCAGTCATTAGAACCTCCATATGTGCTGTTGCTAGGTACGAGGGGTGCCCCAAAGGGAATATGCAGAATTGGGGGAGCTACAGTGATTCCTCGCTTAGGAGGTGGGGTGCAGACCTGCCTTGGGCCATCTCTCTTACCTTTATTCCCCAGGTGTGTATACTATTTCCATCCAGACCTGTTAAATTCTTGTAGTCTAAACATAAGGCAACCTGGTAACTGCACACCAATTTGGAGCTTGATGAACAGATGGATGTAGTTTGCTACACGAGTTAACTCTTGCTTGCACTTGCATTAGCTTTTGCATAAACTTGCCAGTCAACAAATGTGTTAACAGTCTTTCTGAATTGTGGCAAGCACTATGCTTCCTACTGCCCCATGAACACAGGAAAATTTCTACAGATTTACCAAACCGGATGTAATTTTCTTCTTGGGAACACAGAAAGACTACTTTTTCCAGGCTGTTTTGGAGTTAGGGACAGCCATGTGACTGAGTTCAGACCTAGGGAATGTGAGTTAGAGCAAACCTTCCTTTCCACAGAAAGAAGTCTTATCGTTGAAATGTAAACAAACCCTTTATGGAGAAAGAGGTTTGTTAACATTAGAAGGATAAATGGCTCTCTCTCTCTCTTAATTGGGGGGCATGCATAGATGCCTAGCTCCTATATAAGCTTCCAGTTTCATACTCTCTTCTGTGGCAGAAAAAAAGTCCATTTTCATGTGCAGTCTGCCTCTCCTCACTGCGACTCCCCTGGGGGAACACGGGGCAGGAAGAACCAGCTCAGTTGTTGCTACAAACAATAAGTCTGATTTCTGATCCAGAAACTGTGCTTGCTTTCAGAATTAAACAAATAAATGCCGATATTGAAA